>VDFB02321670.1:0-73189 GCA_007258455.2 Sequoia sempervirens
CATCTCTACTGATATTGCACTTGCTTCCAAACACTGAAGTATTTGACAGTAAGAATCCTTCCATATCACAACTCATAGGGAGTATTCTCACTATTTTCTCTTGTTTGAACTCTATTAAGAATGTACACAACAATATAAATTACTTAGATCTCTAGTAGACTTCCAATAGGTTTTCCTCTTTCATCATTATTCTTGCAGCTTCCTAAACAGTTCTATCCTTTCTTTCAACCACTGCATTCTATGGAGGAGTCCTAGGGGCAGATAAATGCCTCTTTATCCCATGATTCTCATAAAAAAATTTAAAATCATTGGAGGTAAATTCACCACCTTTTTTTAGACCTCAAACACTTGATTTTCATGCCCATTTCATTCTTAAACAGAACTTTGAATGCTTTAAACTTATCTAGAGTCTCTAATTTTTCTTTGAGAAAAGTAACCCATGTCATTCTCGAATAATCATCAATCAATAACATGAAATACCTGTCACCTTGAAGAATTCTTACTATGGTAGGACCACAAAGGTTTGTATGCACCAACTCCAACAACCCATTAGTAGATTGTTCTTTGACTTTGAAACTTCTTGCTTGCTTCCCAATTCGACATTCCTCGCAGACAACATTGATGGGCTTTGTAATCTTTGGAAAATCTCTCACATCTTGAACTAAATTGATCCTTACTACGATATCAAAATTGATGTGACACATCCTTCTATTCCATAGCCAACTTTCATTAATTTGTGTCATAAAGCAATGACCATTAGCACCTTTAAGTTGATAAACATTTCCATATGTCCTTCCAAAAAAAACCATAGTTCTGGAGCCTTTTCTGATCTAAAATCTATCATCATGAAATATAAGATTATAGCCTTTCTACACATTTTTCCAATACTCAAGATGTTATGCCTTAAACCCTTGACATAAATGACATCATCTGTATTATGCTTGCCATCAAAACTGATTCAGTTGTTTCCACATATCTTAGTAGATGTATCATCACCAAAATTAACTAGAACTTCATCATATTTCTCAAGTCTAACAAACTTACTTTTGTCACCGATCATATGATTTGAGCATCCACTATCAATGATCTAGTAGTTCTTCTCCTCTATAGCACGAAAAAAAGTCACCATAGTCTTATGACCTGCTTCCAAAGTACTTTCCTTCACACATGTCACAAAGTTAGCATAATTAGATTCAACTTTCATAGGAATGAACAAGTATTCACTATCCTCATCACCCCATAGTCAAATTCATCAAATAAGATATACTAGAATTTTCTCTAACATAATAACTTTTCTTATTTGTTTTACCTTTGTTCTCCTTATTCTTATCATTTAAATCTCTTTTTGGACATCTTGAAGCATAATGACCTATCTTTCCACAACTGAAACATTTGAAAGGTAAATTACCTTTGCATTTACCAATACCATTTTTCATTCTCCTTGCAAAGTTTGCTTCTACATCATCAAGATCCTCCTGATCTGATTCCTCTATCTTTTCTAATTTTCCAGCCTTGAAAGTAGTCTAAACTTTTGTGCTACTTGAACCGAATTCTCTTAATTCAAAAGCAGTTAAAGTGTCAAGTAGTTGATATCTAGAGTAATTATTTAAATTTTGAGATTCCATTATAGTAGAAACCTTATGACTATAAGATTTAGGAAAATTTCTTAGTGCCTTCTTTAACACCTCACCATCTTCAAGATTTCCACCAAGCCCTCTGATGGAATTGACAACTTCATCCACTTTCTGCATGTAGTTTGTAATGTTTTCATCTTCTGACATCCACACATTTTAAAACATGATCTTTAGATTCTGCATCTTAGCTTTCTTGACCTTATCATCTCCTTCATAAATTCTTTCCAAATTTTTCTAGATCCCATTAGTAGTTTTTAGACTCATAACTTTCACAAGTTCAGTATTAGAAGGACCACTCAAAAGAGTATACCTTGCTTTACCATTATTCTCATAGGCCTTGATCTCATCATTAGTGATCAGACCATTTATAGGCATAGTGTATCTAGTCACAATAGATTTCCAAACTCTATATCCAAGGGATACCAGAAAACCTTCCATCCATGTCTTCTAGAATGCATAATCCGATCCATCAAATAGAGGAACACCTCTCTTGTGCACCATCCCAAATCTACCTCAAGCTGTTAAGCTTTCTACCAAGGAACCTTGCTCTAATATCAATTATTAAATGTACAAGACAACTGAGAGGGGGGGGGAATCAATTGTTCATTAAAACATGAGCACCCTCATTAACATTCAGATCCACATCAAGTCAATTAACCCTTAATCTATTAGAATGATTTAGCATGAAAGAATAATATAAACTGAAGCACATCAACACAATGCACAATAGAACACTAGATTTACGTGGAAACCCCAAGAAGGGAAAACCATGGTCTGGATTAGCTCACAATACAAAGTAATTACAACACATAATACAATAGGCTCATTGCCGAAGGACTCACTGTCTAGAAGAAAGAAGGGCTCATTGCCCAAAAGAAAGAAGGGATCATTGCTAGATTACATAAAAAAGTAAAGAAGAATGTTATAGCAAGAAATCTATCTCAATGCAACAAAAAATTCCATCACAACATCATCAATGCATTCATAGCCTTACTGAAGATTGTAGACACCTTCTACTCATTACTTCTATTAGTCTAACTCATTGAAGATCACACCGCTCTTCACAAATTCGTACTTCACAACTCTGCAATTAAAATCACACCCTCTACACACAATCCTCCATCAACACAACACCTATTTATAACTTCTTCAACCTTGAAATTATTGAATGCAAAAGATAGTTCTGAGAGGGGGGTGAATTAGTTGTACCTTAAAACTTCAAAACCTTCATTAACATTCAAATCCATATTCATTCATTGAACCCTTAAATATATTATGATGAATTAGCATGAAAAGAAAATAACAAAAAATGAAACAAATTAACACATTACACAATAGAACACTATATTTATGGGGAATAACCAAGAAGGGAAAAACCACAGTGAGGATTAGCTCACAATATAAGTAATATCAACACCAAATACAATAGGGTCTCACTGTTAGAGGGATCACTGCCCAGAGAAGAAAGGCTCACTTCTAGAATAAAACAAAATATAGAGAAGAAATGTTAAACAAAGAAGAGCATCTCAATGCAACAAGGAATCCACCATAGTGTTACCAACACCTTCACAACATGACTAAAGAATTGTAGACACCTTCGGCTCATTGCAGCATCTAGTAATCTAATGCATGAAAGATCACATTGCATTACTCAAATTCACGCTCTACAAATTTTTACTTCACATCATTAACATCTCTTGTCTATCTCATCATCCCTCAATAACTCAACTCTTATTTATACCATCCTCAATCTTGAAACCATTCTCCAAGGTCAGCTATGTACACCAACTATGTAAATTAAAATTAGGTTGGTGCCAAAAACACTTCTGTGGCAAATAGAAGTGAAAGAAGACCACATAACACCTTACTTGGGACCCAACCCTATAACACCACACAACCACACACTTGAATAAACAATATTTATTCATCACAAGTAGTGTAAACACTAGGTCGGTCTATTAGGATTCAAACAAATCAACACAATAAACATTAACGATTATATGCAGATTAAATAACCCAATAATAACAATGAAGAATAACACAAAAGAGATCAACACAATTTTTTAATGTATTTCACCCAATATGGGCTACATCCACAAAAAACTCAGCCACCCAATGATTTTATTATTTAGTACAAAATAGATTACAATCTCACAAATCACACACACACTACAACTTACATCCTAGGCGCTTATAACAAGATTTTTGGAAGCTTCTATAATTAGGGTTTTACAAAGCTTTTTTTTTCATTTGACATGTTAATGTGAAAACCTTGACGTGTTAGAGGGAAAACTATTGGTGTAAATAAAGTCTTGTACCTAGTTAATTCATTACTAGGGGACTTATTTACACATGTTAAGTTTACTTAGGTCATAGGAAGGAATCTTTCTAGAAGATGTTAGTTGTCATTAGTTGTTATCTTATCCTTTGACAACTACTACATGTGAATCTAGGTAAGTGTGATTAGTTGTCTCATTTCTTATGATTATGACACTTGTCATAATCCTACGACATCTTGCATCTCACCTTGGCTATATAACCGAGGGGTCTCTCTCATTTGTAATCAACAATCATCTCATATCATTGGCATTGAATGCAGTCTATTCTTGTCATATTAATCTCTTTTTGTTATTTCCATTTGGTCAATAGATCTTGGCATCCATAGCCAATTCTAACATGGTATCAGAGTGGGTTGGGTGCCATTGGAGAGTCTTATTCTGAAGAGAGATCTCAAATTTTGGGGAGTTCCATTTTTGGCTCTTTGTTGCAAGTTCATATCAGAGCTTGCTAGTGCAAATCTAAGCTCACCATTGCATTTAGAAGGTTTGAGATAGTCAATTTTTCCTTTTGTTTTGTCCAAATCAGACATATGAGGCCAAATCTATGAGGGTTTGAAGCTGAAGAGTGGTTGCCAGATCCAAAAGGTAGCTACATTTTTGAAGCATTTTGGGTCAAATCTGACCTTGCCATTGTGTCCAGAAGGGCCAAAAACCCTAAGATCCACTGTCAATTCATCCAAATCGGAGTAGTTGTGTGGTGAGGTAATTTTTTTTGGCCCATAGAGTCGTACAGCTCCAAGTTGTCATAAATACAGTTGGTACAAATTTTTCTAAAAAATATTTTATTCGTGGAAATTTTTTAATAAAAAAATCATATTTTTTGTACCAATCAAAATTTATAGTGTAAATTCTTCATTTAAAAATCAAAAACAAAAAAAAAGCAAAAAAAGATTTATGCAGTTTTTTGTAGGCAGTACAAAGGTACTACATAGTCTACAGTACCCACTGAGCCCACCAATAGTGCACCACATGGTGCTGCCCCTAGTGGGCCCCTCTCTCCTACTGGCCATGGTTGCTGACATTTCATTCATTAGTAGGCGGCCGAGCTTCACCACTGGCATCCAAAAACAACTCCGATGGCCATTTTGAAGTTTTCCGGCTTTAAAAAAATTCAATCGGCGATTGATCAAAGAAATTTGATAGTCTTCATAAATATGGGTGGAAAGGTTGGAATATTCTACAGATTCTATGAAGGACGGGCCGACTAGTGACATCTATTTACATTTCAAATTTAATCTAATAGAGCTCGTGATGGCCGACGAGATGCCAATTTTAAGGAGAATATTCCGCCCTTGGAGAATATGCTTTTGACAGGAAGAAAGGAATCAAATTTAATCACATTATTTGCTGACATCAGCACCGCATCAATGTGACATCAACATTTAAAACAAAAATTGCCCCCCTCACCGTTTGCATTTTGATTTTCATTGGCGAACTTTGAAGGCTAATAACTCAGTCATTTTGGCTCCTTTTTTCAAGCAATGTTTTTTTATTTGGGATAATTTTTCGTGCTCTTCATAGTGATACAATCAGTTTTTGGTTTTGGTGTGTGGGTTTTTTCAGAATTTTTAGATATTCATAGGTGTTGCTGCTTTGTCCTCATTTTGGAAACTTCGGGAGCTCATATCTTGCTCCTACGGTAACATTTTTGGGTGCAATTTTTTTTGAAAGTGCATAATTTTTCATGTACTTTTCAGTGGTATGATCATATTGGTCTCATTTTGTACCAAAAGTTGTACTTGATTCTGTGGCCTATTTTGGCATCTGCTTGTACCAAGATCAAAGACCACTTTGCTGTTTTTGGCAAGTGGCAACTGTAAACGCACTAAATATAAAGTTCCAAATAAAATATTGCTTGGGGGGTTTCTTGATTAAGTAATTTGGGGGGGTGATCTTGCAGTGATTGCTTGCATTCTTTTGCTTGGTTTGTGTTCTTGCAATCGAGAAATCTCAAATTGAACCCCTAAATCCAGATAATTATGCTACATGGAGAAAATCAGTATGGAACTATCTCATGATGAAAGGTCTAATAGGTCATCTAAAGGACACAATTCAAAAACCTACTGATGCTAAAGAACTGGAAAAGTGGGAGATTGATCGTGAGAAAACACTTGGATGCATATGTTCATTAGTCTCATTTGATTTGTAGTTTCATATTGAATCATGTAATACACCTAAAAAATCATGGGAGACTTTTGAAAGATTGTATGGTAAAACAAATAAGATTAGAGGTTATCATATTGATAATGATTTGATGAATCTTGATCCTAAAAGTTTTGAACACATCCAAGACTACATCTCCAAAATAAAGCAACTAAGAACACAGTTGAAAGAATGTAGTATTGAAAAAAAGGATTTACAATTGATTCTGAATGTGTTATCCAAGCTTGGTCCTAAGTATTCAGTGTTTGTTTCTGGGTTTCATACCCATCAAATTTCTATTGGAGCATCATATGTTGATCCTAAGTTTGATGACTTTGCAAATCTCCTAATCCAAGAGGAAGCTAAGTTAATGAAAATGGGTCTAATCAAGTCTTCCAAGCCACAAGAATTGGTGGCTAATGAGTCTAAGGGACAAAAAGAATCTGGGAATCTTGATAAGAAGCAAAAGAAGAAAAAGAACAAGCTACATAAAGAATTAGAATCCTCATCTTCAAAAGGAGAAACATCAAAGGAGAGGCCTTTTAGTACATATTGCAAGAAGGATGGACATGAAGAACATTATTGTTATAAGAAGGATATTGATGAGTTGAAAAATCTTCTCAAAAGGAATCACATTGAGTTTCCTTCTAGAATGTTTGAATAATCTTCTTCTCCTTCTACATCAAAACAGTCTAAAAAGGACAAAGGTCAAACATTAGGATATAAAGGACAAGCTCTTTATGCTCTTTTAGGTCCAGGATTAGGGAGATGTCTTCTAGATTCAGGAGCATCACATCATATGGCATCTTCACAGACTATATTCTCTTCATTTCAGCCTTGTTCTATGTCTCCCATCTTGATGGGAAACAATACATACATGAGTGTAACAGGGAAGGGATCTATTAGCATTGGGGACAACACTTTTCAATATGTCTTGTGGTTTCCTCATTTAACGAACAATCTTCTTTCCATATACCAGATTACACATGGTGGAGATGGGAGAACTGTGGAGTTCACACCTGATTCGATCATCATTCAAGACTTGGAGACTCAAGAGATCATTGCTACTGGGGTGGTTGATCATTCATCTTGGTTATACACCTTTGCACAGTTTGCTTCTAATGGTGACAATGTTCCCTTGGTTGTTGATCATATGAACCATAATCTAGAGGAGAAATTTGGCTTTTTGAACTTGGGCATTCTCACATCAGATCTAGTACTTGAGCCATGCATTTCATCTCCTCCATCTACTGTTGTACCTGATGATGCTTGTGTTGCTATAGTTTTGGCACCTATTGATTAAGTGTAGCAGGATCCTCAAAGTCTTCCAGATATGGCTACTTTGGATGACTTCTTGATAGGTATTTCAAACTTGTTTGTGGAGTCTCATCTTGCAGATTTGGAGGACACCATTGATGACATAAATCTTCTCTTTGATGAAGATGCACCTTCTTCAGTTGTTGCGAGGGAACACCTTGACCCTCTTGTTCATTCTCTACATGATCATTCTTCACAGATTGGTGTGATTGTGGATACTTTTGGACAACATTTGGAGGAGGCTTTTTTGTCTTCAAAGGGGATATCTTTGTCTTTGGATCATGTTCTACATTCATCTCTACTTGATGTTGGATTGTCCTCTTTAGTAGTGTGGCCTAGAACACCTGTTTGGACAGTGTCAGCTTTCAACATCGACATGGAGACACTTGAGCATGCTTCAAAGATATCATACATCATCTATCTTCATGATATCTTGCATACATCCATGGTTTTGTTTCTTCCTAAGGGGATGAATGTTGTTCGACAAGATTGGATCATCTTTAGCATTCAATTTTGAGCTTCTACCATCATTGCAGGAGACTCAACATTGAGGGGGGGCTACCTTGTCTCTCTTCTACTTCTCTCTTATGGGGGGTTCTTTTTCCTCACATGGGGTTTTTACCTTCTCATTCTTCATTGAGAATATTTCTATTTTGTAATTCATCTCTCTTTTGGGTAGGAGTTTGGTCCCACTGGGTTTTCTCCTTTTCTCCGTTTGTGAGAGATTGCATTGATTTCATTGCATATGTAAATGGGTACCTCACATGGCCTAGTATCTGGTACCCATCTTTGCATCTTTCTGTCATTTGCATAATAATTTTCTACTCCCTAAGTTGCACTTAAGGGGGGTGTTGGTGTAAATAAAGTCTTGTACCTAGTTAATTCATTACTAGGGGACTTATTTACACATGTTAAGTTTACTTAGGTCATAGGAAGGAATATTTTTAGAAGGTGTTAGTTGTCATTAGTTGTTATCTTATTCTTTGAAAACTACTACATGTGAACCTAGGTAAGTGTGATTAGTTGTCTCATGTCATATGATTAAGACACTTGTCATAATCCTATGACATCTTGCATCTCACCTTGGCTATATAACCAAGGGGTCTCTCTCATTTTTAATCAACAATCATCTCATATCATTGACATTGAATACAATCTATTCTTGTCATATTCATCTTTCTTTTTTTGCTTTCCATTTGGTCCATAGATCTTGGCATCCATAGCCAATTCTAACAAAAAACTTGATGTGTTAATGGGAATTTTTTTTGGGGCATGTGCCCCCGAACCCTGCTATTAGTGGTTGCTGCCCCTGAATGCCTACTGTCAGGGTTTCCACCCTCGAACCCTTACTCGAGGCCTGAACCAACCTTGAACCTCAGCAAGGATACATTATGAGTGTACAATATTTGCATGATTAGACACCACATATCAATAATCTCCCACTTGGACACTGATAAAGCTCCACACCAAACATGGTCGTTACCCATGCAAACACCATTAGAATTTTAAGTACACACTTCCTTAAATACAAGGTCAACTTGCAAACTGCACACCGTGCTTGAACATAATCTAGAATATTCCTCAAACACTCTGAAATATAACAAACTCCTTCCTAACAACTTCCACCCAAAGAATGTACACACCCAATACACAAATAACTTTTCCATACAATGTTACTTGAAAAACTGACTTTCAAAACATTGATCCTTAAACCATATTGACTTAAAAAAGATAACAACACAATAAAAACTCCTTTAGATCTGTAAAACTTGAAACACAACTACAAAGAAAAATAGAGCAAAGACTTTTCTCCTAGATACCTCTACAATACATCTAGTTCATACACTGGTGAACACAACTTCTTCTGCACAATGATCTAACACACCAAATATTGAATACAACACCTCTGATCACCTCTAACCAACATATCCAAATTGCACAGGCAGATCTTCAACTTAGAAGAAATGTGGAGCAACACAAGAACACACCTTTGTAACCCAGAACGCTATTGCAACACACTATTTCCTCTTTTTATCAAATTTTCTCAAAATCACTTGTAAACCAAGCACTAGAGACACATACTCATCATCTTTAATACTTCCTCAACCATATACAAAAGCTTATCAAATCAACACTAGAGGTTGACAGTAGTAGCTTTACTAATGACAACATAATGCAACTAATCAAAGCATGGATAACATAAACTGCTCATACTCTTGCAATAGACATCAGTGAAAAAATAGGCTTGATGACATCAATGATAACACTAACTACTCACTTGCAACAATTCCACCCTTTGTCATTGATGGAAACACATTCAATGTGAAAAACTATCAAAGACACAACAACTCTAGATACCAACATATTTCAACTCTTCACATTACTTCTCCCCCTTACTCAACTAGCTTATTACTCTCTCTCCCTTATCTTTCCATATGATTCTCTCCCCTTGTGTACATAAATTTCTCT
This sequence comes from Sequoia sempervirens, assembly GCA_007258455.2. NCBI lineage: Eukaryota > Viridiplantae > Streptophyta > Pinopsida > Cupressales > Cupressaceae > Sequoia > Sequoia sempervirens. The sequence continues at coordinate 9,902 of VDFB02321670.1, forward strand.
CCCTAATAAATTTTTTCTTTTTCACAATACTCTCTCTTCCCCTTTGACATCAATGGAAAATGACCAAAATGTTTTCATTATTTATTCTCCCCCTTTGACATCAATCAACTTGCTTACTTCTACAACTTATTTTCTTTACTTCTCTGTATAATCCCCCTTAGGAGCACACACCAAACTACACCAATCAGCTACCATTGAAAAATGACAACACACACTCTTATGACTGCAACAACCATAAATGCCACTACTTACTCCCCCTGAGAGGTAGCCACCAACATCAATCTAGAATAAAGAATGAATATTGAGATCCACTAGAATGATGCATCTCCTTATGCATCTAGTTTAAGAAAGGAGGGGAAATAACACCCAAATTCTCTGGGAGATACTCAAAAGTATCCTTAGGAAGAGCCTTAGTGAATATATCAACAATCTAAACTTTTGTAGGCATATATTCAAGCTTCACCTCATTCTCCACTACTTTCTCTCTCAGAAAGTGATATCTGATTGAAATATGTTTTGTCCTTGAATGCATTACCAATTTCTTTGAAATATTGATTGCACAGTTTGTATTATCATAGAAGATAGAAATTGGTTCATCATACACCACTCTGATATCCTTCAATGTTTACCTCATCCATAATAATTGTGTGCAACAAGATGCAATTGCAATGTAGTTAGCCTCTATAGTAGATAAAGATACCGAATTTTGTTTCTTGGTTAGCCATGATACCAATCTACATCCAAGAAAGAATGCACCACCACTTGTACTTTTCTTTTCATCAATACAACCAACCCAATCTACATCTATGTAAAAACTCAAAGTGAAATTATTATCCTTTGGATACCATAATCCATGATCCAAAGTTTCTTTCAAGTATCTAAATATCCTCTTTACTGCTACAACATGTGACTCTCTAGGATCTTCTTGAAATCTAGCCACAAGACAAACTACATGCATGATATCTAGTATATTAGCAGTTAGATATAATAGTCCATCAATCACTGATCTATATTTTCTCTGATTAGCCTTAGGAGATTCATCATTCTTTCTCAGTTTGCAACCAATAACCATAGGAGTACATACCGGTTTAGAGTCTTCCATTCCATACTTCTTCACTATTTCTTTGGCATACTTTAATTATGAAATGAATATACCTTTGTCTATTTGATTGATTTTTAGCCCAAGGAAGAAGTTCATCTCCCCAACCATAGACATCTCAAACTCTTTTTGCATCACTTTTGTAAACTTCTTTCACATATCTTCATTTCCTCCAAAAATTATATCATCAGCATACACAACCACAATCAAGATTCTATATTTTCAACTTTAAAGTAAAGTTACTATCTAAGATATCTTTATTGAATCCTTGTTGTATCAAATACTTATCCAAATTTGCATACCAAGCTTTGGGAGCTTGCTTCAATCCATATAATTCCTACTTTGATTTGCAAATCATATTTGGTTTGTTCGATAATTGAAATCCTTTCTATTTTTGGACATGTATACTTCTTCTTCCAATTCTCCATTCAAGAATGAAGTCCTAATGTGCTGCAAAATCCAAAAAAATCTTGATAGCTTTCATTCTTGCCACTAGAGAAAATTTCTCCTCAAAATATATTTGTTCAACTTGTGAATAGCCCTTACACACAAGCCTTTCCTTATTTTTTTACCACTTCTCCATTCTCATTCAATTTTTTTTTGAATGCCCACTTAGTTCTAATTAAGTTTTTGTTTGTAGATATTGGGACAAGTTCCAAAGTTTGATTCTTCTCAATTTGTAGTAGTTCTTCTATCATAGCCTTTATCTAATGTTCATCTTTGCATGCTTCAATCACTATTTTAGGTTCAACTTCAGAAAGTAAACACAAATTTACCTATTCTTCAATAACTTTCCTTCTTGTTAATAAACCTTTTCTTTTATCTCAAATGATATGTTCTTTAGAATGATTCCTCTGCACATACTTAGGGGTTTTAGGGTTCTTTTCTGAAGATTCTTCCTCTTCAAACTACATGTCCTTTTCCTTAGCCTTTTCTTTTTCTCTACAATCAAGCTCATCTTCATATCCATCTATCACCACTGAGTTTTGAAAATCTTCATCAACCTTGACACTTGCACTCTCAACAATCTTTCCTAGTCTCTTGTTGCAGCACCAATAAGCTTTGCTTTTAGTAGAATATCCAAGGAAGGTTCCTTCACCGGAACTTACATAAAACTTTCCCAATTTTTCTTCATCTCTTCTAATATAACATTTTCTTCCAAATACTCTAAAGTATTTGATAGTTGGGATCCTTCCTTACCATGACTTATAGGGAGTCTTTGTGTTGTTTCCTTTTGCTTGAACTCTATTAAGTATATAAAAAATAGTATGAATTAATTCTCTCCAGTAGACTTCTGGTAGGTTAGCTTCTTTCATCATAGTCCTTGCAGCTTCTTGAACAATCCTATTTTTCCTTTCAACAACTCCATTTTGCTAAGGAGTCCTAGGGGTAGAAAAGTGCCTCTTTATGCCATGATTCTCACAAAACATGTTAAATTCAATGGAGGTGAACTCTCCACCTCTATCAGGCCTCAAACAATTTATTTTCATGTTTATTTCATTTTCAACCATAACTTTAAATGCTTTGAACCTATCTAGGGCTTCAAAATTTTCTTTAAGAAAAGTAACCCATGCCATTCTACAATAATCATCAATCAAAAGTATGAAATACCTATCACCTTGAAGACTTCTTACTCTTGTAGGACCAAAATGATTTGTATGCACCCAACTCCAATAATCTAGTAGAAGATTGTTCTTTTCCTTTGAAACTTCTTCTTGCTTGCTTTCCAATTTGACAGTCCTTGCAGACATCATTGATAGGCTTTGTAATCTTTGGCAGATCTCTCACTGCTAGAAATAAACTGATTCTTACCAAATTATCAAAATTAATGTGACACATCCTCCTATGCTATAGACAACTTTCATTAATTTGAGTCATAAAATAGTGACCATCAACACCCTTGAGTTGATAAACATTTCCATCTATCCTTCTTCCAACAACAATCACAGTTTTGGACCCTTTTTTGATCTCACATCCATCATCCTAAAAAATAATATTGTATCCTTTGCTACACATTTTTCCAACACTAAAGAGGTTATTCATTAAACCCTTGACATAGTAAACATCATCAGTATTGTTCTTGCCATCAAAACTGATTGAACCTACTCCACATATCTTAGCAGTTGAATCATCACAAAATCTAACAAGTCCTCCATCATAATTTTCAAGTTTAATAAACTTACTCTTGTCTCTATTCATATGATTAGAGAAACCACTATCAGTGATCAAATAGTTCTTATCCTGTCTAGCATGAAAGGTAGATACCAAAGTACCTTCACTATTATCCTTTCTCTCTGGAGGGCATTCCTTCAACCATCTTTCAGAGTTAGCAAAAATAGATTAATCTTTTAAAGCCATGAACAAGCATTCATCATCATCATCATCTCCATAATCAGATTCATCATTAGAAATACTTGCATCTTCTCTAACATAATAAATTTTCTTAATCACTTTACCTTTGTTCTCCTTGTTTTTGTCATTCACAACTCTGTTTAGACATCTTAAAGCATAGTGACATATCTTTCTAGAACTGAAATAATGCAACTAGAGGTTGACACTAGTAGCTTTACTAATGAAAACATAATGCAACTAATCAAATCATGGATAACATAAACTACTCATATTCTTGCAATAGACATCAATGACAACACTAACTGCTCATACTTGCAACATAAATTATTCTCCAAGGCTGGGTATGCACCTCAACCATGAAAATTCAAATTAGGTATGTATTGAAAATGCTTCCAAAAGGCTGAAACTACTATTGCACACACCAAACAATAGTAACAAAATGCATAAAAGATGAACTAAGAAGTAGTTCACCTATCCCACTAGGTGATCCAAAACTATTAGGGATCCAAATCTGCACCCTAATGCCAAGCTGTGAATGAACTTAGTAGTTTTGGATGTAACATGGGATTGCTTTCAGGTTGTGGGTGTCCTATTCAAAAGTAGACCTCCAGATTATGGACCAACGTCCCCTTTTGATACCACCTAACTATTAATCTCTGAGGTAAAGGGTAATAATTTACATGAAAATAAACCTAATGCTAAAAAACCTAAGGTGATGCACCAAAACAACCTAGACCTATTAAGAACCTATCACATTCAAATTAATATCATAAAGTTTGACTCACACAACTCACTTTCCAATGCAGTTTACATAAATATTTCATAAGAAGGTCTATAAACAGTGCTTTTAAAAGGAAAATAGGGGTTTAACAATTAACAACACTACTAAACAACACAACTTACAACTTGTAAACATACATCTTCTGCTAAACAGATGCCTAAACATGAGACAAGCTTGCAAGGAAAAGATAGATTTTCACAAGACAAACTGATCAATCATTAACATACATGAGAAACATGAAATGAGAAAGTAAAAATGCTCTACTTTATTAATTCAAAGTGCTTATTGTATAATAGGCCCATCTGAGCTACAATACTTCTCCATGAAAAATAGCTCCAAGAAACAAATCTATCCTACTGCTAGAAAGAAAGAACTCCCTCAAAATGTTCAAAATGAACATACTTAAGCAAAAATTCACCAAAACACCTCACACAAGTGCTTCCAGAACATTCTAGTCGGATACAACAAAAAAGGCCAAAAAGAACATTCTAGAAACCCTCCAAACTGTCCTCCACATGAAGAAAAGCTAAGCCAAGTCAATAGTCACACTAAAAATGTGACAAAAATGCCTCCAAACAGCCCCTTTTCCTCTAAAATTAGTCAAAATAGCCTCTCACACATCCCTCATGTCTACAAGTCATCATTCATCTTCACACAAGTGTTGACCCACACTCTCCTCATGCAAAATGTGTGTTTTGAAAACACAAGACTCCAAAAAGCATTAAAGCTAATGATCTTGATTAAGTGATTCATAAAACATCACTTAATCAAGCCATTTTACATTTCAAAGCATAAAATAAGGGGCCCACCATGTCTTTGAATTACATTACACTTGCATCAAAAAGACATAATAAAAGTTATTTTCAAATCACTTAAATGATACCTTTATACATTGGAATAAAATGCAACATATAATGTCACATCTAAATGTTTTCAAAAGCATCCAAGGCACTTGACCATCTCCACTTACCTCAATCTAAATTTTAGTCCACACATGGTCAATACTCACTGGTTTGCAAAGGCATCCTAGAGCTCCAAAATACTTGGTCAATATGGCAAACCTCCAAATTTCTTGGAAATCATATTCCAAGTCACATGATTATTGGTAAAAAAAAAAGGCATGGCATAACATGTTGTATTGGCACACTCCACATGCATTGTTAAGGACTTAGCAATGTTTGAAAAAGGTGAAAAAGAACTTAAGGAATAGAATGCCTAAGTCAATCAACATATGTTTCAGCCCCCATGCATTAACACATGCTTTATTTTTTAAAAACATGGAAAAAAAACACATCCCCATCAAATAGGGTCAAAACCTAATCATCAAAACACCGAAACCATGAGGCAAGCCCATCATTTTGTCATTGAAAAAATTCTAGAACATGATGCTTCTGCCATGGAGTTTGAGCAAACACAAGAAAAACATGGATATTCAAACTAGTTTTTGGTGATTTTTTGAAGAAACCACCTCGAAAAGCAGGTAAAATGTTTTTTTGTAGCTCAAAATCTAGATTTTACACCATTTGGAAGCCATTTTTGAACCAACATGTCATGGCCATGGACACATTTCTGACCCATATGCATTATTTTTTCTTTATGTTGTTGTTTCATTTTGTCACAACTACCATGAGAACTCAATGAAACTTTGTAAGAAGCAAAAGCTTGAAAGTTTTGCAAAAAATTAAATGAGAAAAATCTCCAAGTGAGTTAAATTGACCACTCCATTTTGATTTTGAGCAAAAGAAAGCTATTTTGAGCCCTCCATCTTGAAAATATAACAACAAATGTTTATTTTCTTCTTGCATTTGTTAATAAGGACACCCCATTGTTGTTTTTGTTGCTTTCATGAAGAAAAATAAGCTTATTGGTCATGGCAATGGACAAAAAATAATGTATTTTATGTGTGGTTTTGCTTCATTTGAAAACCCCAAAATGCCCTTACGATTCTCTTCTATATTAGCAATTTTTTTAACAACCCAGATGGGTTTTTGATATGTAGAAGAAGAAGATTTCCTATGAGCTTAGTCTCCATTTTTGAAAATGAGTTTCCTCTGTATTTCACAATTTCCTTTTCCATTTTGCAATATAATTGCAAAACCCCTAAGTGGGTTTTCTGTAGCACATATATTTTGTATCTACAAATGTTTTCAAAAGAACCCAAGTGGGTTTCTTGATTTCTTGTAGAAATTCAAATTTTGCTATAGAAATACAAGTGGGTTTTTGTAAATATAGTTCCTTTTCATTAGAATGTAGCAATATTGTTTCATATTTTGTAACCCTAGGTGGGTTTTCCATATTTTGCAGAAAAAGGGGTCTAATTGGCCACAACCTGCATGAAATGAGTTCCATTTGTCATTTCTACTTCTTTTAATGCAGTGACTACCTTGCTTCCTTTGAGTTGCTCACTATCATTTTAGACCTGAATTTTCCCTTGAAAAATTCCCCTGTGACTATGATTTAATGTTCTTGTACTTGAGTGACTGCCATACTCTCTTATGATTTAGAGTCTGTTAACTCTGCTCATAATTTTGTAGAAACTCCCATAAGACAGTGAGATGTCTATGCATTTTTGGAAAACTTTGCTTGGTGCCACCGCCCATTGTCAGTCACAAAGTTCACTGCCTTTCTATGGTATTTCCCAGTCAAGATATATTGCATCCATCACAAGTAGGACATAGTGGGATTGATGAAACATTAGTTTTCATATTCATATGCACACTCAAGAATCCATGGATATCAAGAAAATGAAAGTTTTTATAAAGAACAACATATGTATCTAGAGACAATCATGATATAATAAGGAAAACCTACAAGTGAGTATTCCTTTTGAGTTCACTATCTAATGACTGAGTTCCTCTCCTTCCTATGCTCTTTTGATGGTTTTATTGCCCTTGATCTGCCCAAGGTTTTCTTCATCCATGAAGTCTTCGCACTGTCATATTTGTCCTTGACATATTCTCAACCTTTGGGCTTGCTCCTTTAAATCTCTTACATGAAATATCATCATTGTCCTCTTTAGATGATCTCATCCTTGTGCTCATTAATTTTCCTTTATGACTGTATAGGTATGGGTTACTAACTCTCTTGAATCATTTCATGTCTTTCTCTGTTCACCTTTTCTATTTGCTACTATATATGACTATCCTTGTTCATGCCACTATGACACCTTTGTTTCATTGTATTTTCCTACTAGGCTGTCATCAAAACCTTGACAATACTGCTATGTGCACTGCTCACTTTTCATGAAGCATTCATCATCAAAATCAGTATCACTGTCAGATGGTTGTAAATGATCCCTATCCTCTGGAAGAGGCAATAATGGCTCAACACTAGTATCCCTTGTGGAAGACACGATACTAGAGGAAAATATTTTGAGGCTTCAGACAGAAGTAGCTTGAACCCCTCACTCCTCCTGCTCCATGCCTTAAGGTCATTGAATTTTCATGTAGAGACACCATCACAGTAGCATCCTTTTGATGGAAATTCCATAAATACTTTCATTATATAGTCATAAATGTCGCTATTGATTCAATGTCTTCATAATGCAACATAGAGTCAGATTGTAAGAGTTTATTGCCATCCGTGTAATGATTGTACCTTGCATTGCATGGCTTAGCCATAGTTTAAATTGAGACGTTCCAATTCAATAGCTTTTCAATGACTAAAACAAGAAAGTATGTGCATTTTTTGTTCTCATGATGAATGAAAGTCATTGTATTACTATGCACTTTTATGTATGTTTCTTTTATCTTTTCCATTGTGCCTCTCCTCAAACCATCATGCATTGATTGTTAGCTATAAAACTTGTTTGTCTAATGTTTGATTGAGAAGGCCTTGAATAAATCCTTGTGCAACTGTTCTTGTCTTTTGGCATTCCTATCTTTGACATTGATGTCATTCACTTATGCATGTGCAATCCACCTTTGCATGAGAATTAATGATATTGCTTAGTACCTTATTTGTTTTTTCCACCTCCTTTAAGAAGTTAAAAATTTTTGTCCCAAATTTTCCATCATCTTTGAGAGATGTAGTGTTAGTAATAGGTTTGTGATCATCAACACAATTATCATGTATTTGTAGGCTAGAGGCAGGATATCCCTTTGAATTGTTATTTGATTCATCCTTACTAGCTATATCATTATTTCTCCATGTTCCTATAGCTTTTGCAAAGGTGATGTCCTATTCACTTGTATCATGACCTTGTCTTCAAAGGGGTCACTTTGTGTTGTTTCATGATTGAATCAACCATTTTTTTCTCCATTTTTGTTTCTATCATTTCATTGTTTCAAAACAATAGATTGTGTAGCCAATGGTGACAACATTTCATGTCCATTAAAAGTCACACTTTCTAAGTTGTGACACTTGAATGCTTCTCCATTTCTGTCAATAAAGTTATTGTCAACTGTATATCACTTGTGGAGGTAATCCTTCGGTCTGAGCAACTTCAATAAATGTAGATGAAAGTTGATCATTATGTGACATCAAACAGGGCAGTTGAAAAGTTTTACTACCTTTCCTTTATTTTTCATCTGTAATGTAATCTCTTGTGACAATTTCTTGTTTTCCCTCAGTAAAGTCAAAAGACATTGTTGCTATCCTGTATGACATGAGAATACATGTTATTGTCCCAACTTGAATCTGCTATAATAATGCTTGTTGTCCCACATGAATCTGCTATCTAATTCCACCACATTTGTTTCCTTTTTGATCATGTGTAATACATAGCTATCTCTGCACTTTGATCCTTGTGGGCAGACACATGTCCCCTATGTTGGTGACCTAAAAGCTCACCATCCCATGTGATGTGTGGCTATCCAATAGGGTCAAGGTGAGAGGGACCTGATAATACTCTAGATTTCTCTCTCATTATTTAAGAGATGCATAATTGAACTTGATGCATCTTTTGAATATGATAATAAAAGTTGATCAACTGGTGTAATTCCATATTGATTTAATGCATTAATAATAGGTAAATATTTGATCAAGTTTCTCAATTTACTTTTCCTTTCAAAGCATGATGAGCACTACCCTCATGGGAGCCACATTTACCCCACATGATGTATTTAACTAAATCAAAAGAATAACCGGATTTTTCCTAAATCTGCACATGAAGCAAACAAGTTAGAAAAATAGATGCATATTTTGGATATATTTAATGACTTCGTTGTTTTCCAGGACATCCAAGGTTTGCATACTTATTTAATGCACTTATGGATTAGTTTATACATGCATAGGTAGGTTTGTATGTAAGGATTGAGATATTTCATTGCTTAGAGCCTCGCTCTAGTATCATTGTTTTTCCAGATGTAGGAGATAGGAGCACTAGGGAGCTAGGGAGGATATAAGCGGCTTAGGGAAACAATAGTAAGGAAAGAGGGAAACTTACAACCATTCATTCTCAGGCAATGACTGGTCTCCATTCTTCTATGCACATTGTTTTTGTTTTACTTATTCATGTATAAATTGTTTCATATTTCCATTGAATAAGTAAAGTTAGTCCCTTGGCTTGTGAGGGACATGTACAGTTCATGATTATCAATAGAAGATTACATTTGTGTACATATGATTCTATTTTCTCATTTGCTGTAATTGCAACATTGGAATAAAAAATGTAATATGTTTCATTTGAAAATCTTTTTCCATGCATATTAAACCTAGCAAACTTACGGTTTATCTTTTAAATGTTTAAATGAACAACACAAAAGAATAAACACTAAACTTGATTTCAGCTGAAAGCTAAAAAACAAGTAACATTTTTGGCAACATTTGCTATTTTTTTTCTTGATAAACATGAAACCAGTTGCCTAAGCTTATTCATTGGGCATGGGGTCACTCAGAAAGCTAATACCACTTGAAAACAACACTGCAAATTGCTCTAACTCACTAAACCAACAAGAGACACCTTGAAAACTTATTGAAAACCCAACAATGAAGAATGAAAACTACCTAACTGTGCTGAAGAACACTTAGGGAAAACTAAAAATGCATCTAAAATGAAACTACACTAACCTACTCTAACCAACAAAGACGTGGGTCAAATGAAACCATTAACTAGTTGGGAAAAATAACACCCCTTTTTAATCAGTAACTAATGCATTACATGATTATGAACAGCTAAAAGAACATGAAACACATGCAAATATTCAAAATACTATTGCAATTTTTCATGAAAGATGTAAAGAAACTCACTTACACCTTGATCTTGATCATGCCTATTGCTGTCCTGAACTAGATAGGTGAGCTTAATTTGATCACCTTCAGCTGCAACTCCAAAATCAAATTCCTCTTCAATTGCATCCTCATACTTGGGTGCAAGCATGACCTCCAATACTTTAGTGGCCTCCAAACTGGCTAAGTATCTAATGGGGCAGCCTCTAGAACGTGTGAATCCAAAACTCTCCATGTTGGTTTCTTGCTTTTCCAAATAATGTTGTTTCTGATCTTTTTCTACAAAGGGTGTTGGTTCAATAGCCAAAATTAGGAAAAAAGAGGCTTCTTCATGAGCCAAAATATAATTTAGATCATCCCAAAATGAAAATACTTCATGAGTTGAAGCTTCATTCTCATGTTGATTTTCATGAACCAACAACTCATCACACTGCTGAACATCTTGTCGCTGTCCCAAACCTTGCATTATCACAAACATATCTTCTTCACTTGGTTCAACAAAAAAGGTAGCCCATCATACCAAAAAATATCAGCCTCTTCCTCACCAAGTTTCTCATGTTCATTTGTCTCCATGTCTGATTTTGATGATTTATCGATACAAAAGGGGTTGAACATGGTTACTTCCACTTCTTGTTCTTGTTGTTCCTGATAATCTCCCTCCAAAGATGCTAGCATAACATCTAGGAATGAGCAAAAAAACTCAATTTCAACTTGAAACAGATCCTCTTCATGCCTTTCATTTCCTTTTTGTGTGGGAGGACTGATATGGAGCTCATGGAAACTCTCTTGAGGAAATAAAACCTCAAGGAATTCAACCTCATGTTGTTGAATTATGACTAGATTTATGCTCTCCTCATCAGGCTCAATAAAACATGGAAGATCATCAAATGAAGCTAAGGAATTATGGCCTACATAACCTTCTTTAACCTCTTCAGGCTGTTGTCCTGATTCTTGAACCTACCACTCACCACACTACTTGATGTCCTCTTGTTGCTTTGAATCTTCATCCTTGTGAACAAAAGTAGGTAATTCATCAATCCAAGCTGAAGGTTGGTCCTCTACAACAACCTCTTTTACTTCCTCAACCTGCTGTCCTATTGGAACATTTTCACCATCCTTGACAACAACATGAGGATCATTAGCTAAAGCATTGTAAGACACATCTTGAGAAACCTTCTCCTGTTCAACCTTTTGCTGCTATAGCCTGCATTCCTCCATAGCTAAATGTAACAAGTTTATATTCCTGACCCCCTCCTTCTCTTGTATAGTAGATGTTGGAACCTCACAAGGTAGATCAAGTGGCTCTTTCCAACTTGGAAACCTACAGGTAGAAGGCTCATTCGTAGGCTCACTCAATGGCTCAACAGGTTCTTCTTGTCTAAAGCTAGGGAGCTTGTACATAGGAACCTCTTCACTCATAGGATGATTCAACACTACAGGAGGAATTGAGCTAAAGGTAGAAAAGGAAGGGGTTGCCTAGGTTTCATTCCTTTATTGGCATTGATAGTTTGAATAAGCTTGAATACTTTGCACCTGAGCAGACAAAAACTTCATTTGCTCCTCTTTAGCAGTTATCTCCCTTTCAAGGCCCTCTTCAAACTACATCCTCTTTATCACCCGCTCTTGATCATAACCAAAGGATGGATCAGCAAAATATTGCTTCTGGGAGATAATCTTTTTCTACTTCTTGATGTCAACCAACATCTAATATATGTGAGAAAACACCTTACTAGCATAACTAATCTTCATATGTTCAAGCTGTTGGCTCAAAGCCCACAACACATGGTCAAGCTCTTGGATCAAGTCCAATACATTTTGGTAAGGGTGCTTTTAAGGATGATTATGTGAATAATCATGTTGGTTGGCATCAAAAACCTCTTCATGGGGTTGATTTTGATCATACATTGGTTGCTATTGAGATTGAGTAGGGACGGGAGGGTGGAAAACATGATAGGACTGTTGGTAATCTATAGTAACAGAGGCATTCAAAATGAAACCAACATTTTTTTCTATGTGATGTGGATGGTAAGAGGGAATACATGCATGATTTTCATGGAATGGTGGGTAATTAGCAGTTTCATGATATGCTAGGTGATATGACATGTTTCCATGAAACATAGACATGCATATTCATTAAAAGTTGGAAAGATAAGAAAAATAAGATCTATTTGAAACTAACAAGCACTTGATCATACTAAAACCAGTGAAAACTTATTAGAGTCACCAGGTATGTATTGAAAATGCCTCCAAAAGGCTAAAACTACTGTTGCACACACCAAACAATAGTAACAAAATGCATAAAAATGAATTGAGAAGCAGTTCACCTATCCCATTAGGTGTGCCAAAACTATTAGGGATCCAAATCTTCACTCTAATGCCAAGCTATGAATGAACTTAGCAGGTTTGGATGTAACATGGGACTGCTTTTAGGTTGTGGCTGTCCTATTTGAAAGTAGACCTCTGGCTTATGGGTTGACTTCCCCTTTTGATGCCACCTAACTATTAATCTCTAAGGTAAAGGGTAAGAATTTGCATGAAAATAAACCTAATGCTAAAAAACCTAAGGTGGTGCACCAAAAAAACATAGACCTGTTAACATCCTATCACATTCAAATTAATATCATAAAGTTTGACTCACACAACTCACTTTCCAATGCAGTTTACATAAATATTTCATAAGGAGGTCTATAAATAGTTCTTTTAAAAGGAAAATAGGGGTTTCACAATTAACAACACTACTAAAAAAAACAACTTACAACCTATAAACATACATCTTCTGCTAAACAAATGCATAAACATGAGACAAGCTTGCAAGGAAAAGGTAGATTTTCACAAGACAAACTGATCAATCATTAACAACATACATGAGAAACATGAAATGAGAAGGTAAAAATGCTCTACTTTATTAATTCAAAGTGCTTACTGTATAATAGGCCCATCTGAGTTACAATACTTCTCCATGAAAAATAGTTCCAAGAAACAAAGCTATCCTATTGCTGGAAAGAAAAAACTCCCTCAAAATGTTCAAAATGAACATGCTTATGCAAAATCTCACCAAAATCCCTCACACAAGTGCTTCCAAAAGATTTTGGTCGGATACAATAGAAAGGGCCAAAAAGAACCTTATAGAAACCCTCCAAACTGTCCTCCACATGAAGAAAAGTTAAGCCAAGTCAATAGTCACACTAAAAATGTGACAAAAATGCCTCCAAACAACCCCTTTTCCTCTAAAATCAGTCAAAATAGCCTCTCACACATCCCTCCTGTCTAAAAGTCATCATTGGTCTTCACACAAGTATTGACCCACACTCTCCTCATGTAATATGTGTGTTTTGAAAACACGAAACTCCAAAAAGCATTAAAGATAATGATCTTGATTAAGTGATTCATAAAACATCACTTAATCAAGTCATTTTACATTTCAAAGCATAGAATAAGGGGCCCACCATCTCTTTGAATTACATTACATTTGCATCAAAAAGACATAATAAAAGTGATTTTCAAATCACTTAAATGATATCTTTATACATTGGAATAAAATGCAACATATAATGTCATATCTAAATGTTTTCAAAAACATCCAAGGCACTTGACCATCTCCACTTACCTCATTCTACATTTTAGTCCACACATGGTCAATACACATTGGTTTGCAAAAGCATTGTAGAGCTCCAAAATACTTGGTCAATATGGCCAACCTCCAAATTTCTTGGAAATCATATTCCAAGTCACATGATTATTGGTCAAAAACAAAGGCATAACATAACATGTTGTATTGGCACACTCCATATGCATTGTTAAGGACTTAGCAAAGTTTGAAAAAGGGGAAAAATAACTTAAGGCATAGAATGCCTATGTCAATCAACATATGTTTCGGCCCCCATGCATTAACACATGCTTTAATTTTTAAAAACATGGAAAAAAAATGCACCCCCATCGAATTGGGTCAAACCCTAATCATCAAAACACTGAAACCATGTGGCAAGCCCATCATTTTGTTATTGAAAAAATCTAGAACATGATGCTACCACCATGGGGTTTGAGCAAACATAGGAAAAACTTGGAGATTCAGACTGGTTTTTATTTTTTGAAGAAACCACCTTGAACAACAGGTAAAATGTTTTTTTGTAGCTCAAAATCTAGATTTTACACCATTTGGAGGCCATTTTTGAACCAACATGCCACAACCATAGATACATTTCTGACCCATATGCATTGTTTGTTCTTTTTGTTGTTTCATTTTGTCACAACTACCATGAGAACTCAACGAAGCTTTGTAAGAAGCAAAAGCTTGAAAGTTTTGCAAAAAAATAAATGAGAAAAAGCTCCAGGTGAGTTAAATTGACCACTCTATTATGATTTTGAGCAAAATAAAACTATTTTGAGCCCTCCATCTTGAAAAGATAACAACAAACATTTATTTTCTTTTCGCATTTGTAAATAAGGACACCCCATTGTTGTTTTTGTTTCTTTGATGAAGAAAAAGAAGCTTCTTGGCCGTGGCCATGTACAATAAATAGTGTATTTTATGTGTGGTTTTGCTTCATTTGAAAACCCCAAAATTTCCTTTCGATTCTTTTCTGTATTAGCAATTTTTTTAACAACCCAGATGGGTTTTTGATATGTAGAAGAAGAAGATTTCCAGTGAGCTCGGTCTCCATTTTTGAAAATGAGTTTCCTTTGTATTTCAAAATTTCTTGTTCCATTTTGTAATATAATTGCAAAATCCCTAAGTGGTTTTTCTGTAGCACATATCCTTTGTATTTGCAAATGTTTTCAAAAGAACCCAAGTGGGTTTCTTGATTTCTAGTAGAAACTCAAATTTTGTTGTAGAAATAGAAGTGGGTTTTTGTAAATACACTTCCTTTTCTATAGAATGTAGCAATGTTGTTTCATATTTTGTACCCTTAGGTGGGTTTTCCATATTTTTCAAGAAAAGGGATCTACTTGGCCACGACCTGCATGAAATGAGTTTCATTTGTCATTTTTGCTTCTTTTAATGCAGTGACTACCTTGCTTCATTTGAGCTACTCACTATCATTTTAGAACTGAATCTTCCCTTGAAACATTCCCCTGTGATTGTGATTTAATTTTCTTGTCCTTGAGTGACTATCATACTCTCTTATGATTCAGTGTCTCTTAACTCTGCTCATAATTTTGTAGAAACTCCCATAAGATAGTGAGATGTCTCTGCATTTTTGGAAAACTTTGCTTGGTGCCACCACCCCTTGTCAGTCACATAGTTCACTACCTTTCTATGGTACTTCCCATTCAAGAAATATTGCATCCATCACAAGTAGGACATAGTGTGATTGATGAAACATTAGTTTGCATATTCATATGCACACTCAAGAGATCCATGGATATCAAGCAAATGGAAGTTTTTATAAAGAACAACATATGTATCTAGAGACAATCATGATATAATAAGGAAAACTTACAAGTGACTGTTCCTTTTGAGTTCACTATCTAATGACTAAGTTCCTCTCCTTCCCTTTCTCTTTTGATGGTTTTTTTTCCCTTGATCTACCCAAGGTTGTCTTCATCCATGAAGTCTTCACACTGTCATATTTGTCCTTGACATGTTCTCAACCTTTGTGCTTGCTCCTTTAAATCTCTTACAAGAAATATCATCATTGTCCTCTTTAGATGATATCATGCTTGTGCTCATTAATTTTCCTTTATGACTATACAGGTATGGGTTGTCAACTCTCTTGAATCATGCCATGTCTTTCTCTGTTCACCTTTTCTCTTTGCTACTATATATGACTATCCTTGTTCATGCCACTATGACACATTTGTTTCATTTTATTTTCCTACTAGGCTGTCATCAAAACCTTGACAATACTGCTATGTGCATTGCTCACTTTTCATGAAGCATTCATCATCAAAATCAGTATCACTGTCAGATGGTTGTAAATAATCCCTATCCTCTGGAAGAGGCAATAATGGCTCAACACTAGTAGCCCTTGTGGAAGACATGGTACTAGAGGAAAATATTTTGAGGCTTTAGAAAGAAGTAGCTTGAACCCCTCACTCCTCCTACTCCATGCCTTAAGGTCATTGAATTTTCATGTAGAGACACCATCATAGTATCATCCTTTTGATGGCAGCACCGTAAATACTTTCGTTATATAGTCATAAATGTCGCTATTGATTCAATGTCTTCATAATGCAACATAGAGTCAGATTGTAAGAGTTTATTGCCATGTGTGTAATGATTGTACCTTGCATTGCACGGCTTATTCATAGTTTAAATTGAGACCCTCCAATTCAATAGCTTTTCAATGACTAAAACAAGAAAGTATGTGCATGTTTTGTTCTCATGATGAGTGATAGTCATTTTATTACTATGCACTTTGATGTATGTTTCTTTTAGCTTTTCCATTGTGCCTCTCCTCAAACCATCATGCATTGATTGCTAGCTGGAAACTTGTTTGTCTAATGTTTGATGGAGAAGGCCTTATTCAACTTGGGCTTGTCTTTTGGTATTCCTATCTTTGACATTGATGTCATTCACTTATGCATGTGCGGTCCACCTTTGAATGAGAATTAATGATATTGCTGAGTACCTTCTTTGATTTGTCCACCTCCTTTAAGATGTTAAAATGCTTTGCCCCAAATTTCCCATCGTCTCTAATAGATGTAGTGTCAGTAACAGGCTTGTGTTTGTTAACACAATTATCATGTATTTGTTGGCTAGAGGCAAGATATCCCTTTGAATTGTTATTTGATTCATCCTTACTAGCTATATCATTATTTCTCCATGTTCCTATAGCTTTTGAAAAGGTGATGTCCTATTCACTTGTATCATGACCTTGTCTTCAAAGGGGTCACTTTGTGTTGTTTCATGATTGACTCAACCATTTCTTTCTCTATTTTTGTTTCTATCATTTCATTGTTTCAAAACAACAAATTGTTTAGCCAATGGTGACAACATTTCATGTCCTTTAAAATTCACACTTTGTAAGTTGTGACACTTGATTGCTTCTCTGTTTCCATGAATAAATTTATTGTCAACTACATATCACTTGTGGAGGTAATCCTTGGGTCTAAGCAACTTCAAGAAATCTAGATGAAAGTTGATCATTATGAGACATCGAACATGGAAATTGAAAATTTTTACTACCTTTCCTTTCTTTTTCATCTGTAATGTAATCTCTTGTGACCATTTCTTATTTTCCCTCAGTAAAGTCAAAAGACAATGTTGTTGTCCTGCATGACATGAGAATACATGTTATTGTCCCAACCTAAATCTGCTATAATAATGCTTATTGTCCCACATGAATTTTCTATTTGATTCCACCACATTTGTCACCTTTTTTATCATGTGTAATACATAACTATCTCCCCACTTTGATCCTAGTGGGTAGACACATGTCCCCTATGTCAATGACCTAAAAGCTCACCGTCCTATGTGATGTGTGGCTGTCCAATAGGGTCAAAGTGTGAGGGACCTGATAATACTCTAGATTTCTCTCTCATTATTTAAGAGATGCATAATTGAACTTGGTGCATCTTTTGAATCTGATAATGAAAGTTGATCAACTGGTGTGATTCCATATTGATTTAATGCATTAATAATAGGTAAATATTTGATCAAGTTGCTCAATTTCCTTTTTCTTTCAAAGCATGCTGAGCTCTACCCTTGTGGGAGCCACATTTACCCCACATGTTGTATTTAACTGAATCAAAACAGTAACCAGACTTGTCCTAAATCTGCACATGAAGCAAACAACTTATAAAAAGAGATGCATATTTTGGATGTGTTTGATGACTTCGTTGTTTTCTAGGACATCCAAGGTTCGAATGCTTATTTAATGCACTTATGGATCAGTTTATACATGCATAGGTAGGTGTGTATGTAAGGATTGAGATCTTTCATTGCTTAGAGCCTTTCTCTAATTTCATTGTTTTTCCAGATGCAGGAGATAGGAGCACTACAGAGCTAGGGAGGACACAAGCAACTTGGGGCAGTAGCAGTAGGGCAAGAGGGCAACTTACAACCAGTCATTCTTAGGCAATGACTAGTCTCCATTCTTATATGCACATTATTTTTTACTTATTCATGTATAAATTATTTCATGTTTCCATTGAATAAGTAAAGTTAGTCCCTTGGCTTGTGAGGGACATGTACACTTCATGATTATCAATACAAGATTACATTTGTATACATATGATTCTCTTTTCTCATTTGTTGTAATTGTAACATTGGAATAAAAAATGTAATCTGTTTCATTTTA
Organism: Sequoia sempervirens; assembly: GCA_007258455.2. Lineage (NCBI taxonomy): Eukaryota > Viridiplantae > Streptophyta > Pinopsida > Cupressales > Cupressaceae > Sequoia > Sequoia sempervirens. The sequence continues at coordinate 28,545 of VDFB02321670.1, forward strand.
CAATCTTTTTCCATGAATATTAAACCAGCAGACTTATGGTTTATATTTTAAATGTTTAAACAAACAACACAAAAGAATAAACACTAAACCTGATTTTAGCTAAAAGCTAACAATCAGGTAACATCTATAAAATTACCCTATTTCATGGGCCATCATTCTATAGTGTTCTAACTAGTTTGATTCTCAAAAGTGAATCTCTAGATCAACCCTATCAATTATTTCAATCAATATTTGGTCAAATTGTTTAAAAGTAGCTATGAATCTATACCCTCCTGTCATAATATCATGATACCACCATTCATGGATAACCTTCCAAGTGTAGAGAAGTAAACTTGATAGCTTCCTTATATATTGGATTTAGAGATAATTAGGTATTGATATTTTGTATCCAAGAATGGGATAGACACGTTTGTGTCCCATCAAATATAGTTGTATGGAATTTTCCTAGTTATTATTATATTTCCTTGTTAGCCTAATTTTAAGTTAGTTTCTTCTAGGTTTGAGGAGAATTTCAAAGTTCAATTTTGTAGAAAAAATTAAAATTATATATATTGTCCCTAACTTGTGGCTCATGAGGTCTATACTCAACACAAAGGGCTAGAAAATATTCTATTGAATCTTAGTTACCTCTTATTCTAGTATCTATCTTCTCTTATTTGCAAGAATTTAGATTGAAAGGGATTGGGTAAAGAACTAATAATTTGATTAACTCTTGATGCAGTTCCCCTTTTTATATGTGATTCTAGGGTTCCAAGAGCTTTTTGATCTTGCACAAATTACACCAATATTGTCATCATGTCTTTGAGTGATTGAGACATTTTTTATACCCCACATATAAATTGATTATTAAATCAAACATTCCTTGATACATTTCATCCTCTATCAAATTGCACCTCCTTTTGTCTACTGTCTTGTTCTCCAAGTTACATCAAAACCCTTGTTTCATAGGCTAGCAAGATCAAGGCTCTAATACTATTCTAATTCCCCTAATTTGAGATTTCTAATTGATTTAATTTTAATCAACATAAATTTGTACATTTATTACAAGATAAAATATAATAAATCAATAGAATAGACAAAAAAAGATAATATTAATCTTTGAATGAATAATAGATTCAATAATCAATTTACTCCTAACTAATCCAATGTGAGTTCTACTTATAATAATTTTAAGATTTACCAAATCTTTTCAAACAACCATAATAATTATTATCAAATAAATGAATACATGAACAATGATAAGTGCTAAAGGAGCCACCAGAGGTTCACAAACCTTGGGCACTAAGGAAGCCACATATCGCCCTATTTGATAGGCATTATAAAAGCTACCCAAATAGCAAGAAATTGAAGCTTAAATGAAATTCCCATGTATAATTCTACAATTATAGATAATGGAGCTATTGTCCACTAACTAGTTATGAAAACCAAGGGATTTCTCTCCTCTAATCTCTAGTGATAAATGAACAATATGTTTGGTTTATATGAGATCATGAATTCATAAAATATTGAACCATATACTAGAAAAAAGTTATATTCCTAGCTTAAATATTGAACCTAGCTTAAATCGACACTAATTATGAGCCCACTTTCTCTCCAAAACATAATTTCAAACTCTTGAATTTTCCTTCCAAAAGTAGCCCATCCACAAACCCTTGGCCAATATCACTTAAAGAAATATTCTTGATTATAAAAGAGCCCTATAATTAGGTGCTCATATAATAAGACACATTTAAGTGATTACAAAGTTTTTCCCCTAATTTATTTCACCAAGACCATAAGAAATGGAAAATAGGCTTAAGGAACATCCTAGAATCTTATGGAAAAAATGGACATGACAATTCCACCATATTGTGTCTTGCTTACATGATTGATTATATTCCTAGAGTTATCCTACACATTAGGGAGCATCATAAATTCCCCTATACTATTATTTGTGCTTGCATGTCTTGTCATGTACTAGGAGCCACATTAGAGGCACCATTACATTCCTCACACTATTTTTCAATTAGAAAAACCTAATATGGTATGCACCTAGACCTATATTTCCACCAGGGACCTCACACCTTACCCATACCATTTTGTGTGTGTTTTCTTGAAGCCACACTGGGGGCATATATTGCCTTATATAGTGTTATATATACTTACATGAGAGTACATATCTATTAGGGCCACCTCACTCTTCTAATCTTCATATAATAGAAAAAAAGTTATATTCCTTCATGCTTATCACTAGCATATATGTTTTTGATTAGATATGCAGGGTTTTGAAAGGGCCCCGAAACCTTTTACAAATCAAAAGATAGATCATTTAGCTTAGCAAAAAAAAAAAAAATAGCAGAGAACAACAAAACAACACAAGACAACAACCAAACAGAACCACTACAGCTCCATCAAAATGGAGCAAAGCACAACACACCTTGCTTAAGGTGGTTTAAAAAATTGCTGCAAGGATTTTTGATGAACCATTGTGCAAGGGGTCATCTCCACAAATCTTTTCATTTTTTTATTGCAATGAGAAGAAATAGGGCCATTCGTAGGACCAACCAGACCATGAGTATCAACAGAGGGGCCATTAGAATCATCAACCTGAGGCTTCTGAAAAAGAGTGGTGTAATCTTTGGTAACTGCAGACATCTTCTCTTTTTCCTTCTAAACAAAGTTTTGTTTATTTTTCCTTAGGCAGGTAAAGGAGGCATGACCTGCTTTACCACAACAATGGAAAATAATGGGAGAATTTTCATATTCAATTTGCTACACCCACTTACCAAATCTTGAAGATAAGGTTATCTGAGTAGGGAGAATAAGGTTATTCTCCACTAACACACAAAACCTAGCAGACAATAATCACTTCATCAATTTTGTGATCTTATCTGTAGAATAGAAATTCTCAAAAGTATTAGCAATACCCATAAAAATATTTTCATGCCAGACCTCCAAAGGTAGCCTTGGTAAACAAACCCAAATAGGAAACTTAAGAGTGTCTGCCATGGGGTTGAAACCAGGAGACCACCTTTGAAGACAAAGGTTGTTCTAACCAAAAAACCAAGGGCCATCAAGAAGGGCCTTAGAGAAAAATTCTTCGCAAGGAAAAGAAAAGAGGAAGAAACCATTTATCATGGCAGTTGCCTTGACTTGATTGCAAAACTTCAAATCCAACAAACCCACCTTCTAACAGCATCAATGTTGGGACAAAGGCCGTAGAATCTCCCAACCAAGGAGCTCTTAAACCATTCCAAAGTCTCATAAAAGGTAGAGTCAGGAACATCGAACTTAACTTGTCCATCCTCTTTATCAGCAATGGGGCCACCAACAAAAACCTCACATTGGTCAAACCCACCACCATCCTCCCACGCAAGAAGCTCCTCCAAAGAAGCCATAGGGGAGGAAGGAAGAATAGTACGAGAAGTATTCAAACCCTTAGCACTATAGTACAACCCATCAATGGGGAGTTCAACAACTAAAGGGGGGAGAGGAGAAACAATAGGAGCTTCAACAGAGGAAGGAGCACCCTCCTTAGCAACAACAGGGAGAAGGAATCTTTTTTGAGACTAGAAAACAAAGCATTCCACTAGTTTTCTCAACAGATCTTCCAACCAAGTTCCCCTGAGTCTTCATATGGGCCTCCAGAAGGATATCAAGAAGAAGCTCATCCTCCTCAACTGACCCCTCACAAAGCCCATCCTTAGGACAACTAGAAGCGACAAAGAAAGAACCATCAACAACATCTTCAAAATTAGAGTACAAGAACTCATCCTCATCCCACTCTTGAGCCCCCAACTCGACAACCAGGGAGTCAGGGGAGACAATCACACTTTCAAAAGGAGTACCCACAGAAGAGCCACTCCCCGTAGAACCAAAGCCTCTAATGGAGCCCGCCAAACCAAATTCCTTTGAAGTAGCAAGAAAAGGAGCAAAAAAGACAATCCCACCTCCTTCATCCTTGCTATCAATAGAGTCAATGCTTCCTGCAGAAGAGATTGAAACTCTTCTTCTGTCATTTTGTTTCCCTCCAGCATGCACAATGCCACCAAACGCGGCCTCCAAGAAACTTGAACCCACATCTCCATCGTCTTCCTCATTGCTTTCAACTCCCTCACCATCATTCAACATATTTGATCAAATTGTCACACGATGCACTCTTCCATTGATTTACTTTGCATAATTTGGATTCTTGTATGCTTAGCTTATATTTATTTTTTATGTACTATTTCTTTGTCTCCTCTAGATTTACTTGGGTGAACCCACAATAGTGGGCTACAAATATTTGCACGAACAAAAATTAAAGCCGCCCATCAAAAAGTTTTGAATGACTTCAAATGAAGGGTCTTCATACGAACATGCATACCTTCAAATGAAGACCCCCATTCGAACAAACCATATTTAATGACATGCAAATATTTTAAAATGAAATGGTATGCTTTGTCTTCATATGATGCCATATTGGAGGTCTTCATTCAAAAATCCCTTCGAATGAAGGGGTCCTCCTTTGTTCAAAGCCCCCTTCTTTATTCGAAGACCCCCTTTTTTCACCTTGCCCCCTCCACTTCAAAATTAATATTATTTTTTGACTTTTGAAGCCCGAATTGGAGGTACAAATGGAATCAACTTGATAAACCAAGTTGGAGGACTGTATTCCTCGAAACGAGATTTCCAACAACTATAAATTTAAAATATTTTGTTTTTATTTTTTATTCTTTTAGTTTTATTGAACATAGGTTTTTCACCAAACATCAAGTTATTTGTTCTACACGTGGAAAAATAGTAAATTTATGAATTTTTTTTTTTTAAATATCTATGTTCTAAGTATTGATGTCCTTATTCCAACCAAAAAAATAAAAATTTAAATATATACAAAAAGGTTATGCAGGAATTAGTGCACCTATGTCTAGATTGTAATTGGTTTGACTTCAAAACTTAACTAAAAGAAAAATATTCAACAAAACGTTATGAAAATATGAATGTTACCAACCTAAATTCAAAAGAATTGGAATTTTATTTTTTTGTAGAAAAAATGTATGTACAACATAGTACACATCACTTTTTAAAAATATTATTTACTATTAAAAACTATTGGGATAATAAACATTGTTTAAAGGACATTTATCTTTTCCCAGCCATGTAGGATGCGCGTAGATGAGAGAATAGAAGTGCAAACGTTTTGACAAATTAAATCTGATGACCAGACCACAACCATCTTTCAAGGTTTTTAAATCTGATGGCCTGTAAGATGGAGAACACAAAACTGGAGTTTGTAACTGTCATAACGATCAAGTGACTTCCGTTCTTTTCCCTCTTTTCTTCATTTGGGCATCTTTGAAGTAGCTAGAAAATCATTAATGTTGTGCATGATCTATCCCAATTTATTATGCTGATAGATGGCGTGCAGTATGATGTATAAGATATCAATTGGCTAAGTAAGGGTTTATATAAATTAATAATCATTGCAGTTGTATCTTTATTTGTGAAAGAAAGTGTAAGAACGTCTGCAAACGGATGATGCGGAGAGTGTGTTTGAACGGTGACAGAGAAGGTATGAAGAATCTGGTGAATCAATTTTAGATCGAGTTTGAATCGTTTGAATCACTTATATGAAGGACATATTTTTGCGGTAATTTTCTGAAAAATACAATATATTGATTAGTCTGTGGAAGTAGGCATAACTACAAGGAATGAATGGATATGAATTTAAATATTGAAGTCACAGAAGTGTTCAAGGGAGTTTCTGTTGTAGATGATCTGCATTAGACTCGTTTGTGCCTGTGCGTCAACATTTGTATGTAGAGAAGAAGTTTATTCATAGTATTTTCAGAATAAGGAAATCCCAGATGGAAGGAGTAGTTGTTTCTTTTAAGGGTCAATAAAAGGAAATGCTGGAGGCTATCTGCTAAATCTCATTTGAAGTTTTTTGGATTGAATAAGAATTGAAGAAGTCGAAACAGAGTTGTCAATGGTAAATTTTATTTGATTTTTTATATTGCAGTTTGGATGCATGCAATTATAAGAATGTTGGTTGATTTGTTTATTTTTGGGATTCATTGAGGGGTTGGTTATACAGATACTAACAATAAATTTCAGATATGGGGGGTTATAGTTTATGATGTTTGATTTTCAAAGTGGAAATATAAGGGGAATAAGAGTTCAAAGATTAAAGATATATATATTTATTGTTTTTGTGTGTGATAAGGAGAAATAAGTGTTTGTAAGAATTTTTTAGTATTATTGATTAAGCCTATATAATGGGATATACTTTGTATGAAGATGGTATTTTTTCTCTACACATTAAAATTGACAACTTGAAAGAAGCAAACCAAATAGCAGAATGCTGGAGATTATTTCAACCTACTTTTATGCAGTTTTGTGCTCAATATATTTCACTACACCAATAAATAGATAGGTTGCAAGAGAAAACACCCAATGTCTCAACACAAAAGAAAGATGTTGATCAAGAAATTTCTTATTCTAATACTTCCATACAACAAGTGAATGAAAAGCCAATTGTGAGAGTTTGGGAGTCTCAAAAAATAAACAAAGGAAAATGTGGTCTTGGTTATAAGGGTGTTGTTGGGTCTTATGTTCCAAAGTATTCCAAACCCATCAAATTTATATCTGGAGGGCTTATGAATGCATGCCAAGTTGAATCTTCCTCTACAAGTGTTAAATTTGTTCAACCAAAATTGTGTTCCTATTGTGGTCGTCATGGTCATACATCAATTTCTTGTTTTGATCTACACCCTTCTTCATTATGTGGTCAACATACTCATGATTTTTCTCATTTTTTTAAGAAGAAAGAGCAAAAACTTATGTTATGTGTTACTAATCCTTTATTTGAACCAATTTTGAGGGAGATATCAGATGGATCTTTAGATATTATAGTTGTGACATCTTTGACAGAGGTTGGGCCTGATGCCCCAAATAAGGCTATGTTGAATAATGCTAATAATAATGTTGGTGATGACAATCATGTTGATAATGTTGGTGATGAAAACGATGTTGGTAATATTGTTGGTGATAAAAATAATGTTGGCACTACTATAAGTGATGATAAGCTTATTCTTGCTCGTCTTCAGAGTGTTATGGATTCCCTTTATGTTTGAGATGCCTTTGATTTGAAATGATTTATTTATTCTAATGATCTTGATGTAGTTATTGCAGTGTGCTTTTTTACAGAGGGAATATTTACTGGTGCGTGTATGAAATATTTGAATGGCAACTTACAGAGATGAAGTGGTACATTATTCAAATGTTTTGTCAAAGATGAGTGATATGTTCTTCAAATGTTTTGTCAATTTGTTGATTATGTGGCATTGTTGGTTTATCTCATATTTTGTATAAGTTGTTGGTGATAACTTTGGATATTGTGTGGTCCTAAAAATTGTTGATTTATGGTTGGACTATTTTTTGAGATTGCAAGTTATTGGTTTTTGAACACTGCAGATAGAGAGGAGAGGGCCATGTATGGTCATGATTTGGAGTGAGAACTAGAAGAGTGAGTCATGATTTCCCACTATAGTTGGATAATCTTTGATTGGAGTGAGCACCAAAAGAGTGACTCGTGATGGTCACCTGTAGGATGATCATCTTTGATTGCAAAGTAAGCTACAAATTGATGATTGGAGATTGCAGATTCACCGATTTTGGGAGATGGCTAGGGAGTGGCCCTAAGTCAAATAGTGTTGCAACACACCTTTTGGAGTTTTTATTCTTCAAAATGTTCATTATGGGGGAGAATATGGAATAATGACCATTTTTTTCTCCTATGTTTATTATGGGGGGGAATGTTGGATAATAAACATTGTTTAGAGGACAGTTATGTCCAATTACGTAAAAGTTAGTTTTATATCATCTTGTATAAATATATTTTTACATGAATGTGAAAGTAATAAGTTTATTGGGTGAAAATATTATTGTGTTTTTTTTGTAATTCTTGAATCTTTCAAAAACTAGTTATCAAAGGAGATGCAAAAAAAAATACAATTTAATTTCAATTTTTTAAAAAAAATACATTTGAAAACTATAGACAAAATATCACAAATCACTATTTTGCATCATCTTCGAATTCCTAATAGTTTAGCTACTATAGGTGTCAGAAAGTGAAGATTTTTCTCAAAAATGTTGATTTTAATGTCAAGTTTGGCCAAAAAGTGTAACCCATTATTGTGGGATGACCCACAATTTATGTTTGATTGATGTAACTATCTAAAGGGGGTATATCTTATTATTAACACTCCATTTTTTAGCTTGTATATGGTTACAAGTTTCAATATAAAGACTCGTCATTAATTCTAATCATATTATTATTACACAACAATGATAGTACCTAATATTTAATATCCACTTTCTATATTGATGACAAAATTTAACCCTACTATTTCATTTTGTCTCTCATGATCATGAATAGGGAAATTTAGCTTGTAGTTAAATCTTTAATCTCAAGATAGAAGCTATTCATTTCACATTTTTCTTTATTTTCATGTTCTCATGGAGCATCCATGACAAAGGATGAACAAACACAAAGATATCTAGTTGGGTATATTATATTGCATTGGCCCTAGGATCTTTCTATGTGTCAAACACTTATTTTATATGCATGTTTCTAAGTGCTCATTTACTTTGAGATGCACATTCATTCAAGAGTCACATGAAACTCAAAGTGGGAAAAAAATGAATGGTGAAATTTGCATAACCATACAAATTACCATTTAGTTATGGGCCCATTTTAATTGAAATTTTTAATACTATTAGTACATATCAATGAATAGGGAAATCTTGTGCAAAGTTTGGCTCATTCCTTGAACCTTCACCCATCCTCATTTACACATCCTCCCACATATTCAACCCATCCACATATTTCTATATATTTTTCATTTATTACACCTATTATAACCTCTATATCCACACACTCATTATTTGAATGAATATTTACACTTCATTGTCTTGGTTTAATCCTATGGCATGTGGGATCAACCCCATAGATCATTCAAAATTTGACCCAAAATTTTTAATTCTAAATCTTTGTTGACTCTCACCTATTTTATTATTCAATGTGAGCTAAATGATTAATTATTGTCTTGGTACTTGAATGCATTCAATATACATTAATTCATAAGAAAAAGAGTTCAATCCCTATACAAAAATCCTATGCACATTAAGAAGAATCATTTTTAGAAGAGTTCTCTTTAGAGCACTAAAAGGAACCTAATTACGCATCAAATCATTCTTTACATTTGGATGACTATTTTTATTTATTTATAATTATTCCCATGACTACAAAACTAGTTTAATCAAAGAGGTCAACCTAAAGATAATTTGGCCTTTGTGATCCCACACTTTCCCCTAGGCATTTATAAACATTACTAGTCCTTGGTAGTCAATGAAGAACATAGATCATGGTGAAGCATATCACATTTCTCTGCTATCATCTAGATCATTCTTGTGGGTTATAGATCACTTTTGCATGTGAGGACATCCCCTTGATCTTGTAGGGTACATGTTTGATCTTTAGATAATTTAAAGACTGCTTTGATCCCAATACACATATCAAATTGAGAGCAATTATTTTCAATATTGATGCAAGTGAAATTTTGCACTACATGAAATTTTAGAAGTGCACAATCCCTTCTACATTTAATTTACTAATTCCTAAAATAACAATTCAAATATTGTAATTTATTTATCCAACAACTCAAATTACCAAAATTAATGAAATATAATGTGGTTAACTACGGTGTATGAGCTCTGCTAGGGTTTTATGTTTTCTGTGGTCACCCTTGGCCTCTTTTGCGTCATACTGTGCATCATGTGCAAGAAGCCCCTCTTTTCTTGTGTGTATGACTGCATTTACTGCAATTTTTTTTGTTTTGATATGCCTTCAATCGGGTCTAACCCAGCAGTTCTTGTTGGTATTAGCGGTTCGAAAGCAATAATCAATGTCTCCTCCTCCGAACAAATGTCCCCAGAAATTTGTTCTGAAAATATTTCACGAGGTAAGTGCTCTGATTCACCAGTTGATGTGGTTTTTCCTTTACCAGATTTTGATACTGCCTATTAATGGCTTGAGCAATACACCCTTGTTGGGTATTTTTTTGGGAGAACTCCCCTTGAAAGTGTGCTTAAAGATTGGGTTAACAAGGCTTGGGTCCCTCATGGGGTCTGCCTTGATATGGTCCAAAATTTAACCAAGGGTTTCTTTTTGTTCCGATTTGCAGAGGTCAATCATGTGCAGTCTATCTTAGGCCATGGGCCCTGGTATGTTTGGTCTTCTCTATTAGTTTTTCAGGCATGGACCTATGACTTTGTTGTCTTGGATGAGACCAAGTTGCGGGTCCCAGTCTGGATTGAATTCCCTGGTCTACCCTTGCCTTGTGTTTCTTTTTTGAATAGTATAGCTTCCTCACTAGGGAGGGTTATTTGCATTGAGCCAAATAGGTTTTTTCAACCCCAACCCTAGAAGAGGATTTGTGTGGAAGTGAACCTTTCCAAAGATTTAAAAGACTCCATTGATATCCAAATTGGAGCTCTTTGCCACACCCAAAAGGTCGCATATTTGAATTTTCCCAACACGTGCTATAGGTGTCAGTTAGTGGACCACAAGATCAAGGACTGCCCTTTAGCAGTGCCTCGTACACCTTCTCTGCCACGAGATATTGAAAATTTTCGTTCAGTGGCTGCATTTACTGCCACACCTGATGCGAAATGGACTATGGTTATGAACCGAAAGAATAAGTCCATTGGTTCTGAGTTGGGTCCTGTGACCTCTAAGCCAGTGAAAGATGTTTCAAACCCTTCTGTGAAGGGGAAAGAAGCTCCAGTTGGAGCTGATTATGTCTCACAACAGCCTAGGCCAAAGGCTACGCCTCAGTCGGCTGCTATCATGTTAACACAACCAAATGTGTCTTCTCCTGTGATAGGAGCTCATAGGTGTTCTCGTAGCCCTTCCCCTCCTAGGGAAGAAGGGGAATATTTTCATGAAAAATGGAGGATGTCCTCTCTATCCATCTAGATTGGATCAGTTCTGCCAGAATTTTTACAGAATCGTTTCTCTTCTCTGAATGAAGAGGAATTGGGTTTCGAAAACATGAAGGAGTTTCACTCATGAAGTTCCTTTCATGGAATTTTTGAGGTCTGACAGACCTCTCCAGAAAGTATTATGTTCGGGATACCTTGTGTAAGTACTCTGGTGTTGAAGTGCTTTGTCTCCAAGAAGTTAAAATTTTTGGTTTTTTGCTTGCTACGTCTTGTCGTTCTATTTGGCCAGCCAGTAAAATGTTTTGTTCTACCCATGATGCTGGGTGTGGTGGAGTTGTCACCCTTTTGGCCCCATGGTGGTACTCTTCTGTGGTCAACCACAGGTCTGATCCCACTCATCAGCTCGTCTGGATCCTTCTCAACATTGATAATCATTCCTTTGGAATTATTAATGTCTATGCTTCTAATGATGTTGTGGAATGCTCTTTACTTTGGTGTTGGATTGTTGATTCTTTACCAGTTGCTACCTGGTTACTCTATGGGGACTTCAATATGGTAGAAATAGTGTATGACAAAGATGGCACTTTGCCATTCAGATGGAAAACTAGGGAAAGGGAGGAATGGTTTTACATGCGTAATAAATTGGGGCTTTTTGATCCCAATATTGGCCTCTGCCATTCTCATTCTCTCTGGCACATTTGGTGCAATTACAGAGCCGGTTCTGATAGAATATTTAAGTGCCTTGATCGTGGCATGATCTCGGTGCAATAATTTTTCTCATTTGATAGCTCCTCTCTCCCAGTTAAGCCATTAGTGGATGTGACTATGTCAGACCACTTCCCCATCTCCTTTTGCATTGAATGGGAGGCTCACCAGCCTAGTACATATAAAACTCAATTTTTTTTAAACACGTCTTTACTCTGCCACAAGCCTACCCTGACCCACATTCACAGAGTTTGGAATCTGGAGTACATACTAGCTCATCATACAGGCTAGATTTTTGGTGGAATGAGGCTACCATCTGTACAACTAGATTTTTGTACATTTATGGGTGCCAGTTGGCTATTTTTCGCTAGCGGTCTTATGAGGCTACCACTGCTGGCCTCCGTGTTGCTTCTAAGTCTTTGGCGGCCAACCCATTTTCTCTGTCATTACAAGTCAAGTTAGCGGAATTAAGACACAAGAAATAATTTTTTGACTGCTATGTTGCTAGAGGAGCGCAAATCAAAGCCCAATTACATTGGCTAAAAGTTGGTGATCGTGCCTCCAAAGAGTTTTTTTGGCTTTGCGTGCCACACACTCATCTCCAGGCATTAAAAAAATCAAAGATGGCGTTCAATTGCTTTCTGAGCTACCCGACATTCTCCAGGCCTTTGTACGTCATTATGAGCAAGTCTTCACTGCACAAGAAGTCACGCCTTTGTGACAACAAGCCCTTTAGGATTTCCTTGCTGTTGTGCCAAATAAGCTTTCTTCAGCTTAGAAATTTTTTTGTGATCAACTATTATCAGTTAATGATTTCAAAGAGGCTATCTACTCCATGGCTGATGACAAAGCCCTGGGAATTGATGGATTCCTTTGTGAATTTCACAAAGCCATGTGGGATTATATTGGGCATGATCTACATCAAGTTTACTTAGAAGCTTTTCATTCTAATTCTCTAGGTAACTTAATTAATAAAGGTAACATAAAATTCATACCTAAACCAGGTAAACCAAAAGACATTTGCAACTAGAGACCTATCACGCTTCTTAATGTCTCCTACAAGATTATCCCCAAGGCTTTGGCTCTTAAAATCCGCCATCTTCTACCTCAGATTGTGCACCTAGAACAAACTGGGTTTATCAAATCTAAATTTATTTTGGATAATATTATCACTATTTGGGAAGGCATGGAATGGTCCAGATGCTCAAACCGGAAAGTCATGTTCATTAAGATTGACTTTTCCAAGGCATCTGATCGTATTGAATGGCCATTTATTCTTGCTATGCTGCAAGCTTTGGGTTTTGGGCCCAATTTCATTCAATATGTTCAAATGCTCTTTGTGGATGCCTCAACTTGTATCACCATCAATGGCCATCAATCCTCTGCCTTTGGAATCTTTTGTTCAATTCGGAAAGGGTGCCCACTGGCCCCCTCATATGTGCTTGCAGCTGAGGGTTTTGGTTACCTTTTGGCCAATGTGGTTTCCTAGTGGCAGGTTAAGGGAATTTCTCTGCCCAACTCTCAAGCTCAGCTTGTTAATGGCCATTTTGCTGATGAGTCATTCCTCACCCTTCTGGAGGATGAAGACTCCATTGCAGTGGCTCTTGAGTGTCTTAACACCTTCTGTCTTGCTTTCGGCTCTGCCATCCAATGGCATAAAACTTTGTGTTATCGATATTCTATCTTTCCCTCTCCGTTGTGGTTGCAACAATATGGATGGAAGTGTATTGGGCCTGGTGATTTTTTTCGGTTTCTAGGCATTCCCTTTTCTTTTCAGGCATCTCCAACTGAGTTTTGGCAAGCCGTGCTCTTTAGAGTTGAACAGAAGCTTACTTATTGGGTTACCAAGCCCCTCTCTTTAGTAGGTAAATTCCAGGTGTTTCCAAAATTCTAGCGGCCACCCATGTTTATTATTCTTCTTGCTAGGTCCCCTCCAAAGTTGCCTATGACAAGCTTGAGAAACTACTTTGTGACTTTCTCTGGGCCTCCTCTGAATCTCACAGAGGGTTTCATCGTGTTGCTTGGGAATTCTATTGCCTTCCCAAAGACTTGGGAGGTCTCGAGTTGTTGTCTACTCAACGACAAGGGACTACTCTATGTTAAATGGATTATTTGTGCCCTTACTAGGGACGAGGCTTGGAAAATTCTTCTCAGGCATAGTATTCAATTTGGCTTACCTGTTCATAGACCTACATGGAAGGGGATTGAATTTCAAACCCTTTTGGTCATGGATGAACCAATCTAGATTGTTGGGACTTTTGTGGCCAAAAGCATCTGACGAGCTTGGGAAGCTGTTAAACCCTGGCTCCATTGGGCTAGCTCTAGTTTTCAATACGGGCTCTCTCTCAACCAACACAATATTTGGTGGTCGCCTCTTTTTGCTAACAATGGTTAGTCATTGGCTAAGTTGCCTAGGCTTAAGGTGCTCAGATTTCACAAAAAGGGTAACCAGACCCTGCAACAGATCTTTTCCAGACCCACCATGCATATTATGTCGTGGAAATTTTTTCGTCTCCAATAGAGATTTCATAACTAGGACCGTGCTACTTATGATGGTCTGGTGAATGCCATTCTTGTTTAAATGCTTCATAAGGTTGAAATTCATGGGATCAAACCTTGGTGGAAAGACTGGAAGTGGTATCCAAACAGCCCTTTCAGGAACTACAAGCCTTGGCTTGGTTATAGGTGGCTCTCACCACATTTTCCTATGATTCAAAGTTTGAACTAGAGGTGGCTTCTTCAATCTCCCGCTCATGTATGGCGTACAAGATTTGTTGCCACTTGGTCTGCAAGTGTTGAGATAAAGCTTGCCCACTTTTATTGGTGTATTCTTTTCCAGGGCTTGCCTGTGGGCTCTCAGCTGATTCACCTAGGGGTTCGAGACCCTCATTGCCATTTTTGTGGGCAAGTTGAGAACTTTAAGCATCTTTTCTGGTTTTTTCCCAAAGCTCAATAGCTTTGGACTTGGATTCATGACTTTTCTCAATCCTTTTGGCCAAAACCTTTTTCCTGGCATATGGTGTTGCTAGGAGATTCTCCCAAATTTCTTGCAAAATTCACCCAACTTTGGCACACTTTTAGGGTGAAATTCTCTTCAATATTTGGAAAGACAGAAATGCTTGCATTTTTTCACATACTCAAATGGATATTCATGTATCTTTATATGCTAAAACTATGATTTTTTCTAATGTGTTTTTACAGGTTCAAGTTTAAGCTAACAAAGTTGCATTTGTGGTTGCTCACCTCTAGGTTCTCCTGGACCACTGGGGTAATGCCCCTTGTACTGTTGTTCAGGTCCTCACTTCACCTACTTCTTCCTTCGGCCGATCGCCCTCCAGGGGCCGACAACGGAGTGGCTTTGCGCATCCCTGTTCATAGCCCCTACCTCGGCGAGATTCTCACACTCCTTAGCAAAACCTTTCTCCTCCGCCGCAGGCTAGCCAGGGGTGGCCTCTGGCGGTGCTTCAAGGATCGACGGTGGTGGTTTCGGGTGGTCCTCTGATGATCATCCTGCTTCTGGCTCTAGTTGGCTAGTCACTGGTAAAACATTCTCGCGTCTGGCGCTTGCAATCTTGCCCCGGCGCGAGGAAGAAGATAAAGAGAAAAAAGATGTTGATGATGGTTGGGGTTCTCCTCCCGATGTCACTCCAGACCCCACTGATGTATGGGGGAAAAATTTGGATGACAGAGACCCTCCTAACTTTGTTGGCACTGCTTTGGCCGCTTAATGGCCTTTTTATCTACTTTGTAATTTTGGACTTCTAGGCTTAGCCCACGTGATCTGTTGAATTTTTGGGTGTTGCCCATTTGACTCTTGGGGTGTGCCTTTCTACCGCCCACCCTTTTTTTGTGAATATGTATCTTTATATTTGAATTAATATAGATAGATTCCTATTCATAAAAAAAAAAAAATATTACCAAAATTAATTTGTCTTTAATAAAAGTATTTAATTAACTAACTTAAATACCTGATTAAGAAAAGGCTTATATTTTTTCTTTACAATACCCATATCCATCATTTAAAGCCAAATCTATATTGTCATTGAGTTTAACCCGATGGTCTCAAATCTTCCTTTAAGCTAGTGCGAGTTAAGGAGAGACTCAAACCTTAGACAGCCTAACTACTACCCTTGCAACTTAACCGTTGCACTGCAGAGTCAACCCATTTAACAAAATATATATTAATAAAGTTAATCCTTTCTAAATTATTGATATTACCCTCCACTTATAGATACTCCATTATAAATTCCCTTTAACATTGATAAGGTGAAAGAAAGTCTTACATCCATGGGACCATCACCAAAAGACAAGAAAATAAAGAGAAAGAGCCTCATAAGAGTTTAAGATCTGGTTGAAGGAAATAGAAAAAGAAAAGCCGAAGAGAACACAGAGAAACTAGGCTTGGGAATTTTTTGGTTTTTTTTAGAAACTCGAGGGATACAAAAAGAAAAGAGAGAAGCTAAACCAGATTCTTAAATGACATGAACCTGATAAAAAAATATAAACCCAACCCGAATTTTCGAGGTTGCATATAATTTCCCAAATCAAACTAAACGAAAAATATAGAGGAAGCAAATGGAAAACCAAAAGAAATATGAACGAACGAAAACACAGTACCAATCCTTAAAATTCAATGGTCCATGTTGAAGCAACAATAATTTTGTAACAGCCGCTATGATTACCAACTGGATCATATCATATGGATTAGAACAATACTTTTGCAATGGCCCCATTGGAAACAAGATGACGAAAAGAATCCACTACTGTCTTCTTCTAACAAATTTATTGAATGTCCATCTATAATTGGTATTCAATTTTTGTCTCCTTGTCTCTCCAGATTCATTAAATTGGAAGAAGCAAACAGAAATACAACGGACCACTAATGCCATTCCAAAGTATGGCTGTAAGACTCCAAGTCATTTTATTTGGAATGAAGCTAAACATAGAACGCCATTATTACTCTAAAGGGAATGCATACGTGTGAGAGTACCCATTTTCAACTACACACGTTTCTGAACCAGAAAAATTAGGATTACCCACAAAAACTCGAATTCAACTGAAACGGTCGTTAGGGCCACCTTTGAAAAGCACCACTCTCTCACCATTCTTTCTTGCCTCTCCACTTAAACAATAACAACGGACTTGCTGATTTGTTAGAGGCCCTTCTGTTCATTCCATTTATACAACAATTCATTACAGTGAGCTGTTGTTTCATAGTGTTATTTTAATTGATTTTTTCTCCTTGGAGAAGCTATGTGCAATTCTTGTCTATAGTAATTCTTATTTGAAAGATTATGTGATGATTGTGGTTGTTTCAGGGGCAGAAAAGAATGTATCATAAAGAGAACCAAAGCTCTGGCAATGGAGATAATATTCCTACTGGGCTTCATAGAATCAATACTAATGTATGTACTGATGATAGTGTACCTCCAGTAAATGCGCAGAGCCTTGAGGAGCTCCATATGCTACAACAAAAGAAGAAGTCTGCTCCTACTACACCCAAAACAAATTCAGCTCAACAAATGTCTGAAGAAGATAGGATGCGACAGCAGTTGATGTCAATAAGGTAGTGATATGAAAAATACAGATTTAGAATATCATCATAAAAATTTGTGTTTGGTGGCACATTTTTGTGTTAAAATGTTTTATGTTATGTTGAATGTCATTCAGTGCTTCTCTTGCATCCTTGACGAGGGAAAAGGGGCCCCAAATGATTCATGGAGATCCAGAGAAGGCAAAGGCAAGAGGGCAGCCTCTCAAGTCCTTGATTTCGCCCAGACCCACCATTAGTGACAGCTCTCTGAAGCTCACCCATGTTCTCTATAATCTTTCTCCTGCAGGTGCAATGTCATTGATCTGTATTGACTGTTTATTTAGATGGACGATCATTAATTAAATATGTTGACCAGTCTTGTGTGTGGGATTTGTGGTGTTGTTTAAACAGAACTTTATGAGCAGGCTATAAAGTATGAGAAAGGGTCTTTCATCACTTGTACCGGTGCTCTAGCTACCATGTCTGGTGCAAAAACAGGCAGATCTCCAAAAGACAAAAGGGTTGTGAGGGAAGAGACGTCTGAGCAGGATCTATGGTGGGGAAGGTATAAACATGAAATAGTGTTTTTTTAATGTTTATATGGAGTATAATAGATTTTTACGTTTGGGATGACACTCTTTGATTTATGATTATTAAGAGGAAAAAAATTAAAATAATATTTTACACCAATGCAATCCAAAGGTTGATATAGAATTCACTACAGTTTTTTTCTAAGAACTTTTCTATACAAATATAATTTTCTGTGAAAAAAATAATCTTACTATGGATCATAAGTGTAATTCCAATGTTCACAAAATTTTTGTTTGTGTAGAAAAGTTTTTGAAAAAGACTGACATATTTTTTATTTACATTTTAAATGATATTTTATAATAAATTATTAAAATAATAATAATAAAATTTAAAATCATTATTGTAATGATATATTATATATGTAATTCAAAATATATTTTTATGTTCATTATTATCACAAAATATAATCTAAAATATCAATACAAAACTTTACAATGAATAAATCTCATCATTCTTAATGATGCTGCCCAAACATGATATACAATGCAAAATAATTTGTTATTTATATGATGATAAAAAACAAAGCATGATCTAAACTAAAGTTTTCCTTGAACACAGTTTTTGGCAGCAGGCTTTTCTATTAATTCATATGACCAAAAACCTTATGTTGCTTTTCTGTTTTAGTGATTATACTGAATATGTTGAGCTTTATAACATGGAGTGTACTGTTATGTAATTTTCGTATTACAATTCTAGTATCTTAGCTAATATCTTATGCTTGCAGTGGATCTCCAAACATTGAGATGGATGAGCAAACATTTTTGGTCAACCGAGAGAGAGCTGTTGATTATCTGAATTCATTGGATAAGGTTGGGTTTGTTAAATAATTAATGCATTGAGTTGAATCTTGGAATTTGATCCCTCATGGAAGGTTTCCCAGGCAGTAAACACTAAGGATAACTGTGATTATTTTCTCTTTGAATCAGGTGTTTGTGAATGATCAATTCCTCAACTGGGATCCAGAGCACAGGTTAAAAGTGAGGATTATCTCTGCAAGAGCATATCATTCCCTCTTCATGCATAACATGTAAGTCCAATGCAGTGAGATGATTTCAAAATTGTTCAAAACAACTCCTTTTCACAGATTCATTTAAAAACTATGTAGGCATTACTGCTATACAGTTATAAATATATAAAATATTCCTTACATTAATGGGATTCATGTTAGAATAGTTAAACTTTACCACCATGCAATCATAAATCTATAAAATATTCTGCATGACCATCTTTATTGTGGCTTAAATGTAATCCCCTAAAATTGAACTATCTTGGAAATAGATTAACATATTAACCTTACCGAATGCATGACTAGGTCAATTGACTGCAAAGTAGGCCTTGAGTTTGCATTGTTTAAGAAATAAAATTTTGATATTGTAGTTGTGCTGAGGTTATATATTCAGGTGTATCCGGCCAACACCAGAAGAGCTGGAGAGCTTTGGTGTACCAGATTTTACCATCTACAATGCAGGTCAATTCCCATGCAATCGTTACACACACTACATGACCTCATCCACAAGCATAGATCTCAACTTAAAACGCAGAGAAATGGTGATCCTTGGCACTCAATATGCTGGGGAGATGAAGAAGGGCCTCTTCTCAGTCATGCACTACCTCATGCCAAAGAGAGGGATACTCTCATTGCACTCTGGATGCAATATGGGCAAGGAAGGAGATGTCACACTTTTTTTTGGATTGTCAGGTAAGTACATAGATTGTTTCAAAACCACATTCACTATGCACTCTGGTGTTTTATGTTCTCAAAGTCTTCATAAACAAAAGTCTAGTGTTTTATGTTCTCAAGTTCTTCTGGTAATCGAATTTGCTAAAAAATACTGATTCTGTAATATAGGAACTGGAAAGACAACTCTTTCCACAGACCATCAGAGGGAATTGATAGGAGATGACGAGCATTGTTGGAGTAATAATGGTGTCTCAAATATTGAAGGGGGCTGCTATGCAAAATGCATTGACCTCTCACAGGAGAAGGAGCCTGATATTTGGAATGCCATCAAGTTTGGAACAGGTAACATACTAGTCCTACAAAAGATTTCATGCACGCTTGACAATTTTTAATATCTTCTAATCAAGGATTCAATTTTATTGTCTCTGGTTATGACAGTATTAGAGAATGTTGTATTTGAAGAACATACAAGGGAATTGGACTACTCTGATAAATCTGTTACTGGTAAAGAAAATCATATTGCTTTGCATTTGGGTTTTCAGCATTTATTTGTTTCATATTGATCTTGAGCTAGTTGATTTAAATTGTTATCTTGTACAGAGAACACAAGAGCATCCTATCCCATTGAGTTTATACCAAATGCAAAGATTCCTTGTGTTGGGCCTCATCCAAAGAACATTGTGCTGTTGGCTTGCGATGCATTTGGAGTATTACCACCAGTGAGCAAGCTCACACTTGCACAAACAATGTATCATTTTATTAGTGGATACACTGCTCTGGTTAGCCCTACAACTCAATCTCAATTGTAACATGAAAGTTGTAGAGTTCAATATAATGGGATCTGTGAGAAGAAAAAGACATTTTTTCAGTTACAAATTATATCTAGTTTCTCACTATTAGCAGTATGTACTTCAGATAAGCATTAACATTTTGGTACTTAAAAACATCATCGTTATAACTATCTATTGTGTGGGTTTAACTTCAAATTCAATAAACTTATGAATTATTCAAATGTCTGAAGGTTGCAGGGACAGAGGATGGAATAAAGGAGCCCAAAGCCACATTCTCAGCTTGTTTTGGAGCAGCATTTATCATGTTACACCCCACAAAGTACGCTGCAATGCTTGCTGAGAAAATGCAGCAGCATGGCACTACAGCCTGGTTGGTCAACACCGGCTGGTCTGGTGGCAGGTAAGTCCCAAAGAATTTGTGAATCACTACTCGTTACATATTAGAGAAAGTTCATTGAAGAATTATAGAGCATGGATACTATCTGCAGTTAATCTAGAAAAATTCATAGACACAATTAATAAACAAATTGATATCCAATAATGTTGAAAATTTATGTAAGTACTACTGAAAAGACATGAGTTATTGAAGGAACAACAGGAGTCTTAAATAATCTTATCAGTTAATAAGAATAATGATATCTTATGATTATAAACATAAATTGGTCTATATTTTCTTAATAAACTTAGTTTTCTTGGAGATTAAGTACGTACTCAATGTAAGGCAAATCTTCCAATATTTTGTACATGGTTTATCTAGAAATGCTTGAACAAAATAATGTTAAACTGTCTCAAGCCTTCGTATAGTCCATATAATTTTGTAGCAAGATATCTAACAATGTTGAACCGTCAAAAGTTTTCATATGATTCTACATATGCTTATTTTATCTTATTCATGATGGCTCCCACTTGTTTACGTAAATTATACAGCTATGGAGTGGGCAAGAGAATAAAGCTTTCCTACACCAGGAGCATAATTGATGCCATTCACAATGGGTCCTTGTTAAAGGCTAATTACAACCAGACATCCATATTTGGCCTCAATATACCAGATGAGGTTGAAGGTGTACCTGCTGAGATCCTTCGTCCTGAAAACATGGTAACCTTTTTGGATTCTTTATGTAATTAGAAATGAATATTATTTCTACACAGTTTATTCAAAAAAACTTTTGAATCTATATATAAAAATATTTACAGTCGAGTTTAAACAGTACATTATAAGTTTTGATTTGCTTAAGGTTCATCTGAAATCACATTAATAAGTAGATCTTACTGAAGAAACGAATGTGATTTTAGATGAGCCACCTAAATAAATCAAAACGCCGTATAAATACTAATTACCTATATAACTTTAACTTTTTGGTGTGAACCCAGTGGACGGAGAAAACTGTATACATGGAGACATTGGTGAAGCTCGCTGGGCTGTTCAAGAATAACTTTTTAAAATTCCTGGATTACAATGTGGGGAATGATACTAAGCTCACTCAACAGATCCTCGCTGCCGGTCCACAATAAAAATGAATGTTATGGATTACCTAAATGTTTTGATGGCTACAAATAATCTTAGTTCCTGAAATCAGCCTTGTCTGTTTTGAATATTTACACAACAATGCTAATTTGGGTGTGATGCCTGTTACAACAATTAAAAGGAAACATATTGGTCCAGGAAATTGAAGTTTTATATTTATCAAACATTTTTTTGTGTACTTCGTTATATGTAGTAATAGCATTTTCTTTTTTCATGGCTTGTCCTTATCTCACATTCGAGGTTTTGTTCTGAGACTTATTTATAAGCTTGGATTTGACTTGGAGCTGCTATTACTCATTAGTTTTGCTTCCAGCTATGTAATTATTTCAGCTGCAATATAGTTCAGTCTCAATTCTAATATATTCTGATATTTGTTTTTTCTCATTAGATTGTTTGCCTAGCTTGCTAGTTAAGGCATTAAAAGTAATGATGACACGTGAATAGATACTATTTTTACAATAGATTGATTTTTTTTATAAATTAATTAGAATTTAACTTTTTTTATTAAATTATTAATTTATTTTGTGATCATTTTTATATGGTTTAGGATGGACTTATTTTTTCAACAATAAATTAATCTTCATAATTTTCAATACAATTATAAAATAAAATTTTCAAGACATAAATAAAATCAAACCACGATTCTCTAAAATTATTATAGACTTGGCCCTACCATCTTTGTAAATAAGGAAACTTTTCATAAGGGAAATTTAAGAAATTCATTAAAGCATGAATTTAACAAAGGGTACATCAATGTCTTTATTTTATCACAATTTTTTTTTGTGTATGGTATGTATTCTTTAACTTCCACTAAACTTAATGTAGATGGTTTTTCATATAGAGGAGACACCACTTCTTGAAAGAGAAATGAGATTTTATTAGCAATCTTCAAGATTACTAGGTTTATTTAGTTTTTATAACTCTCAAATTATAGTTTCAAATCATGCTTCAAAACTCATTTTTAAGGTTGTTCGTTTGATTATAAATAATTTTTTTTTTAAAAAAATTATGATAATTTATTAATATTTTTGTAATTGTTTAGTATTTAGAACATGCATTAAAATTGTATTATTTGATAGTTTTCACTAAAATTCAAGTATAACTAGTCCAAGGCACAATTCCAACCTCATCTCTTTAATATATTAAATTTTATATAAACATTATTTTTAATTAAAAGTAAAGATAAGTTTTTGAAATGGTTTAATGTTTTTTAAAAGATAAGAATAAATGCAGCCTTGAATCCTAGCAAGCAAAAATAGAATAACTATATTAAGAAACAACACTAAAGTTATAAACCAATAGGTACAAGAATAAAACTAACTTAATGTCATCTCATAATATTGGGACTAAAAATAGATAACATAAGGAAAACCACCTTAAATAAAATAATATTAACTAGCAGACACAAAGGTAGGTAAGAAGTGAGAAATCGAAGAGATCCAAAGAGCCCTACATTCTAATAGTAATCCTAAATATTGACTTATTGAAGTAGATTTTCTTTAATATTTTTTATTTTTAACTATCAATATTAAAAAAGAGGAAATCATAGAGCTTCTTGTAAATATTATGCTATAATCATCTCTTAGGCTCAAATCCTCCATTTTCCCCCCTTTTTATCGATCATGGGCTGAAAGAATTATGAATCATCTAATAATAATAATAATATTTTCTTCCTAGAAAGGACCTTCTAGACCCCATCTACCAAGTTCCCTCTTCCTACAAACCTCCTCTAAAATCCTCAAATATGAATCTAGATTTTGCCTAGGGTCTTAGGACCAATAACATTTTCAATATTTTCTTTAGAGGTAATCCTAAGAATGGAAGGGTTATCTTCAACACCTCTATTTTCCACATATTATCTAACCAAATGTTTAACTTTCATCAGGGACATCAAATATTCATTTTCCTCTGAGAGAATAAGCTCTTTGTTTTCTTCTTTTTCTAAAAATTTTCCTTCCTCTTATTAACTAGAAAAATAATAGCAAAGTGGCTAGACTTTTAGCACTTTTAGCAAATAGATGAGGATTCCTCATACTCAATCTATTGTATCTACACAAAAAAATTTGAAGATAAAATTATGGAATCTATAGACACTCCTTATCCATATATCCATTCACAAAGAATATAGCATATAATATTTTTTTTATCACCACATCAAAATCTATGATCTATTTGAAAGAATTAGCAATACCAAAAAAATGATATCTTATTACATTGCATGTTTTACTGTATACATTTATCAAATGTATTGTTTTATAGAGAATATAAGTGGGGATCTACAGGAACTTGGCCTCAGAACTAACATGAAACAAAGAGTAGAATAGAAAACAATATAAAAAAGATACTATTAACAACTCGTGAGGGGAGCAACAAACTAAGAATAAAAGAAAATAACATTATTGAACCCAATAGGTACAAATCAGCCAAAAAACACTAAACGTTTTGTGAGATCTTGAAACACCCAATGAGATACATGATTATCCATGTGCTCTTCCTCCTTATAAAACATATAACTATTCCATCCCTAAGTTATTACATGACTATCACTAATTTTTTCTTCAAATCACCATCATCATCTACAAGACCTAAACCCTTAAAATTTAT
The DNA here is from genome assembly GCA_007258455.2 of Sequoia sempervirens. Taxonomy (NCBI): domain Eukaryota; kingdom Viridiplantae; phylum Streptophyta; class Pinopsida; order Cupressales; family Cupressaceae; genus Sequoia; species Sequoia sempervirens. The sequence continues at coordinate 52,940 of VDFB02321670.1, forward strand.
GCCATGAATAGCTTCTAAATTATTGAAATCTCTCTACAAGTAATTTCCACATAGTTGATAAAATATTATGTACTAGCTACCTCTAGCATACCTTTGTTATGAGATACCAACATGAATTTTAACATTTAAGCACAAATGTTGATTTTTTTTTATTGGATTCTCAATGTTATTGTTCACTACCTGCAATTCATGGTTTATAGCTAAATATTCTAGCTACTTCCATATTGGTATCTCCCAAACCTTTGAACCACCTATAAGAACCTCCACTTACTAAGCTTCCTACTATTCGTTTTCCATAACTACTGCACTTCTTAGGAAGAAGTAGACGCTCCAACTAGACCCTAATGTATCATTAATTATACTACTCACTCTTGTGGATCACAAACATATATAGAAAATAATTCCATAAAGTATAGTGATAGGTCTATTACCTATTAGTCCCTCCTCTTCAATTATTCTCTTCACTAGACTTAGTTGCATGAATTTAGGCAATATAATATCTTCCTTAGGTAATGGTCAATCACGCACTACATTGAAGGGGTTCCTACCACTACCTTGAAAGGTACTATGAAAAATATTCCTACTTAATCATATGTGGAGAAAGTTATAAGGTATTGGATCTATATAAATTTCAATAGCATTTTAGCTTAAAACCAACACTAAATAAATAATAACAATAGAAGAAAGAATAAAATATCCATATGAGAGAGAGACTAATACAACCTAGTAAAAAAATTCAAGAAAAATAAAAGGTTTCAAATCATTAAAACCAATGTATTATTAATAACTACAAGCTATAATATAATATCAAGCTCTCAACTCCACAAGACATCAACACTCTCAATCTATGAGGAGATCATCATGAATATGAATATATATGTATATCTAGATACATATATATATAAATATATGTATATATATGTACATATGTATATATGTGAAATAGTGAAGAAAATAGAGGAGATGAATATGTTGGTTCACCACAAAGACTTATTTCCCTAATTCATTAAAGGAAATAAGATACAAACAATGAAGTGATGATCAACCAAAAGGTGAGTCAAATCAAGGTATGAATCAACAAATTTCCTATTTGTGTAAGGATGGGGGTATAAGCTAAATAGCACTTTGGAGAGAAATATCAAAACCATCAAACAAAATCCAAAATGCAAAGCTATGAAATGCAAATAAAAAACAGTAATCAAATCTGACAAAAAATATAATCAAAAGATAGATCTAGAAAGGGGGAAAAAATTGTGTAGCTTTCACCAAAAGTCACCTTTTGAAGCTCACCGATGACTCATTCGCCTTATGGTGAATGGGTCTTGGCTAGGGTTCTATGAAATATGTTTATAGGTTCTCTTCTACTATGTCTACACTCCCAAATTCTTAGTTTTCATTGTTGAACAGTCAAAAATAAATTATTTAGAGTTTATGTGAAATGACAACTTTTCTTGCAACTTTGACAACTTTGCAACTTTCTTCAATTTTTCTCTTCAAAGGATCTTTCACCTAAAATCTACAATCACACATCAAAGAGAGAAAAATATTGTTTGTTAGGGAATATGGGTTTTCCTTGATCCAACCCTATTTTGGTAATTAAACCTTGAAATGGAATAGAAAATCATGAAGGAATGATGAATGAACAACACTATGTAACAACTCACCAAACCTTATTTGAATGTTGGATTGTAGGTCTACAACTAGCATGAATTGGCTTCAATGGATGTAGATCTTGAACATGAAACTTATCTTGAAACAATTCCTTTGATATGCTTGAATAAATCTTGAACACTACATCACCATATTGGGTCAAACAACATGCATGATGCAATAAATCTTTGATATGATGATGGAATCTTGATTGTTGCAGTAATCTGTTGAAAATGGAGGTATTTATGTAGCTTAATACTTTGTAAAACTATTAGACTGTAGATCTAAATAAGTGTTCTATGTTACAATTTCTTTGTGGATGATTATTTTTTTAATTCATTTTACCATTTGTAGAAGTAGACAAAATATTGTAGAAGAATAAGACTAGAAGAAAGAAGTTACACAACATATACCATGGAGAAACCCTTTCGGGAAAAAACTCCACTAAGAATCAATGTATTATTTAATCTCAGAGTAAGATTACAATAATTCTAATCCTTGCTTGAGATGCTTCTTTTTCCTTCAACAATTCTTCTTCACAACCTGCAATAAAATCTGATCAACTCTCTTCAACTTACTACAATATATAGACAATAATGAGCCTTGTAAACTCCAGAGAGTTTACAATTACAATGAACAATACTTATCTCATAAAACCCACACCTATTCTTTGCAAGTAGAGTTCTACCATGAAGAAACATGTCAAAACAAGTCCTTCATCCATTTGGGCATCCCAAAATGAAGTCATAAGTCAACCTTTATTCCAAAGATATCTTCAAAGCTTATCCTCAAAGTTGGTGCCCAAGAATGGGCCCACTTAACTCAGCCTTATAAAATATCTTATCATCAAAAAGTGTTAACTCCAAGATGCCAACTTGGGTGCCCAAGGTGGGCCCAAGTCAATCTCTATTAACTGAAACATATCTCTCCACCATTCATGCAAATACCATGCATGAATGATCATCTCCTGTTAACTGAAAGTAGTCACTTGTTATTTGTCATGCAACTCAAGTCATTAGTCATGCATTCCAAGTTAACTAAAGTCAACTAGCATTCAACTGAAGATAACTCCAAGATGCCAACTTGGGTGCCCAAGGTGGGCCCAAGTCAATCTTTGTTAATTGAAACATATCTCTCCACCATTCATGCAAATACCATGCATGAATGATCATCTCCTGTTAGCTTAAAGTAGTCACTTGTTATTTGTCATGCAACTAAAGTCATTAGTCATGCCTTCCAAGTTCACTAAAGTCAACTCACATTCAATTGAAACTAACTACATTCAACTGAACTTAACTAAACTAAACTAAACTAAACTGAACTCCATGCATGTAAACATAAATCCCTAACTTCTAGGATCTTTACATGCATTAAAATGTGTTATCTCTTTCTCCAAATAGTTAACTTAACTCAAGGTGGGTTCCACCTTCCATGTGGGTGCCCCATGTGCTTCTATTTTGTAGGATCTCTTCATGGACATCCCCACATGTTCCTATCATTTCTAGAATTAATTACAAATGTCAATTTACATGTTCATTTTATTCGAATTTAATCTCTTTCTAATCCTAGTGTTGGGCAACACATTCCAAGGACTTTGGAGATACATGAAATAATGTTTAGGATTGCAATTAAATGACATCCAATTCCCAACATAGTCTTCATTAAATCTACCTTTGGATGCCTTGAAAATTCTCTTGAATTTCTCTAGCTTGATCTCATGTTCAGTCACATAAAGATTCTAGCATGAAACATAGTGAAATAATCTTGTATTTATACATATCTTAACATTAATTCCCAAAATTCAAATATCACAAGCTGACATCTAAATATGCATTTGAAATCATTGAAAAACTGCTAAAAACATAATTCAAATTTAGGTCCTAGGTGCAAGTGGGGACCTATTTGCGACCTATTCGCCCTACATGGCGAATGGGTCCTAGGCCACTTGCCTAGGACACACATTACTTAATGTTAAACCTTATGTCATGGCATTTATGAATGTCAGGTTTTATCCCTCAAAATTTGCAATTAATTAGGCTTGGATTTTAGTTAAAGGGCCAATCAAGGAAAATTAACCTCAATTAATTAATAAAGCCCTAGATTAGTGTGAAAGTGTAAAGGTGCACCTTACAACACCAAAAATAAGGTACAATTAAGTCCATTTTAATTAAAAGGGCCCTAAACTTATGTGAATATGTAAAACATATTACAACACTAAATTAAGGCATCATTAAGCTCATTTATTTATGAGTTATTTATTCCAAAATTAAGTGTGAAAAAGGAATACTTTTTCCAAATTAATTGTAGCTATAACTTCATTCCATTAAGGAATGCAAATCTAAGTGGCGAGTTGTAGTAATTGTTAATTTATCACTTGTTTATTATTTAGCCTTTGTCCAACCAAGGGTAAGCTCTCTTTTGATATCATAATAGCCCTTGTGAAGGTATAAATACCAAAATGGGGTTTTACCTAGGGAATCCCCTATAAGTCACAACCCTTCCCCCTCTTTTATGTGTTTGAGTTACAAATCTGAAGTGATTTAGAGGAAGATCAAGGACCTAATTTCTCATTCATTCATTCAAGCCCTACAAGTCATCAACTCAAGGAAATCTAATTTTATTAGCTATAAATGAAGTTTTGGAAATGAGTCTAGAAAAGAAGAGCACACAAAATAGGAGTAACATGAGAGTGAAATCAAATCTTGAGTAGTTGCTACCTAGTACACAGGATGCCCAACACCCTTGTCTAGTTTTTTCAGGACCAAATTTAAATATCAATCCTTCCTCTAAAATTGTCATCCTTCCAATTCCTTTATAAGTTCTTGTACTATATTTTCCTATTTATTTAGTTGTAAAAATATTTTGTGCCTACAATAACCAATGCATGAAATTGAAAAATACTGCATGAAAATTTACGTAAGTCTTGGTTTACATAGGATAAGAATGGGACTAGAAACTGAATGTACTAAAGCTGAATAAATCTTGTGTGGTTTAATAGATGTGATGAAGCATATGGATCATTGTGTTTTTTTGTTTCTCTTTATTCTTTCTTTCATATTGAATCTTTGAATATACTAAATGAAATATGGACTAAGCTAGAAACTCTATTTTGAACTCAAGATTCTATGAGGGATCATTTGTTGGAAAATGAACTAATCAATCTAAGTCTAGGAAACTTCAACATAATTAAAGATATATTCACAAAATTGAATATTTACTTAAAGATAAAATTAAAATAATTTGGAATTAAAAATAAAGATGAATAACTAATTCTTAGTACTCTCCTTAAGCTAATTTTTAAATATTCAGTATTTGTTTCTGGCTTATATGCTACTAAAGATGTATTCAGGTTTCAATTCACCATTCCATCTTTAGATGATGTTGCTACTTCTCTCACACAAGAGAAAGATACACTAATCTAGATGGGAACTCTAAAGTCCCCTAATTCACATGCCATGATTTCCAACCATGGCACAAAAGAACAACAAGGACAAAATAGTAACTTGACAAAGATAACAAATAAAAAAATAGTAAAGAGAAGAAGGATAAAACATTAGTTGCCCCAAAATAAGCTAATGATACCTCATCTTCAAATGGAAATAATTCTAAGAAAGAGAAGGTAAAATGTGCCTATTATAAAATACTCGATCATGATGAACATAAGTGTTTGAAAAATAATTTGATCATTTGACTCATATTCTTGAAAATAATAATCTCAATATTCTTGAATCTATAAAATAGAGTTTAGATGAGAGGTCTCACAAGGAAAAAGATAACAAGGGGAAAGGAAAGGGCAAGGCCCTTGTCATACTTCTCCATCATCCACTTGGGTTCTTGATTTAGGTGTCTTGCATCACATTCTTTATCTGAGGATGAGCTTACATCTTTGGAGCTTTGTATTATGCCTTCCATTTTGATGGGTGAAAATGCTACTGTGAGGTGTGTGGGAGAGGGTTTATTGTGGGGGATGATAAATTTTAGGATACTCTTTGTGTTCCCTCATTACCAACTACAGTTATAGTTGGGAGAGCAGGTAAATAGGTTGAGTTCTCTCCTAATTTAGTGATAATTTGTGAGTTGCACATGAATGACTCTATATTTATAGTTGGGAGAGCATATCATCAATCTCGGCTTCTTTATTCTCTCACTTTGTCCCTAATCCCCCTTTTTCTACTCTAATCTCTTATTCTTATGAAGTGATCAATTTGTTGCATCAATGATTTGGCCACTTGATCTACTGCTACTCGTAACAACTCATTCAACAGAACATGGTTACAAAATTGCCTTCAATTTGGTTTTCTAATGGTGTTTGCTAGGGATGCATTCTTCGAAAGAATCTAGAAGAGAAATTAGTGAAGGAAAATCTTGGCAAGTGATCTTGGAGGCTTGATTCCTTGAGTGACTCTAACATGGTACCAAAGCTTCAGATCTACAAACCCCCATTCTTAGATCTTAGGGTGATTTGAGCTTGAGACTTTTCAGATTGAACTTTGGGATGAAACAGACCTCACCATCAAGTCTAGAAGGATAAAAAAACCTTTTTTTACATAAAATACTTGATATTTTGGTGAAAAGTAATTTCAAGCCATTTTTTATGGTTTTAGATTTTTGGTTGAAGTAGTGGTTTGTGTAAGGTTTCATTTTATTTAACTACATGTTGGATTGATATGTATTGTTGCAAGTGACTTGTACTAAATAATTTTTTCTTGTGTCAAGTGTGGGTTGTTGGGAATTTTTGTGAGGTTTCCAATGGGACTTTTATTAAGTTAGATCTACCACCTTGGTACTAGATCATCATCACATCACTACACCACTTACTCAATAATTTTTAAACAAATCATGAGCCTCTCATTTTATGTAGTCTATGGATCCTATACAACCAAGGGGACAAGAACACCCCATTCTAGACGTAAATATGTAACCATGGTATCAATATTACTCTATCACTACCTAAAGGATTTCCAAAAGGGAAACATAGAGAAAATCAACTACTACAAAGATGTGGAGAAAAATAAATCTAAATATGAGAGAAACTATACCTATATAAGGTAAGAGGAAGAGTGGTATGTGTAATTCCATTAGGAGTATAACTCATAGTACACTAATTTCTCCCTTGTGGTTGAAAAAATATAGTAGATATTAAAAATCAAGAGCAACCCATTTGAATAGGTTTGAATATATATGTACACAAATGAAACCACATTCAATTTATTAGTCAAAGATAATTTAAACCCAATATCTTACATTCATCATCAGTCACCACTTGTTCCTATATTTTCACCTTCATCATTTATTGGGCATGTACCTAATTTTATTGAGGCATCATTATCTTCCATGGATATGATGACACCTAATAAGACTTCAAAGACATTATTGTGCATCTTCATCCTTCTTCCTATTAATTCCTATCCAGAATGGGAAGCATTCTTTCATCTATGCTTAGTTTTTTTCTTCTCAAAGGGAGGAATTTTGTTTGTAGGAACTGAATCATGTTTTTTCTTCAAGCATCTACTATTTCTATAGGAGATTATGTATTTTGGAGGGCCTAAATAGTCTCTCTTTCCCTCTTATGGGGGGATATTGATTATATATTTGGATGGATGTATTCCTCGTAGGGTTATGTTGATTACTCCATTCATCACTTGTACATGATTTATTTCTTGCATTCTCTCTTTTGGAGAGAGGTTTTTTCCCATTTGGTTTGTCTCCTTTTCTCTAGTTATGAGAGATCATCTGTAAATGGGTACCTAACATGGCTTAGTATTTAGGACCCATCATCATCATCATCCCATCATCCATTTATCTTTTCATTATACCCGGATTCTTGAATTTGTTTTCTACCCCATAAGTTGTACTTAAGGGAGGTGTTGGTGTGAATAAGGTGTTTTACCTAACTAGTTCACCTACTAGGTCCTATTCACATCTTACATTTACTTAGGTCACTGGGTGCTGCCACAATAGTGTTTTACACTTTCTGGGAGATCCTAATTTTTGTTGAAATCACATATTTTTAGAAAATATAATGATTTAAGCCTTGAAAAGTTACATTTAAAGGATTCCAATTGAAGAGATTTTAATCAAACCACCTTAGACCAAGCCCCCTTGGATAGAACCTTGCTAGTTTTAAACCATACCTATAACAGAGTCTCCTTTACACCTATCAAAATGCTGATAAAAAACCACTTTTGATTTACCTTTTGGGGGATCAAATGAATTCATTTAAAATTTATTTTTTGTAAGTATGTAGTCCTTATTATAAGCTTCCAAATAAGTATAATTTTAATTAAATTGAATTTGATTATTATTATTTTTTAATTTCTTGTGAATGTAGGTTTTTCACTGAAAATCAAGCTCTTTGTTTTGCACGTGTGGAAAAATACAAGATTATCAAAAAAGAAAAATAAAATATGAGTGCACCAGATATTGAATTCCTTGATCGAATAAAAAAGAAATCTTTTAATTTAGATACATAAAAAACAAGTTACACATTATATGGTCCACCTATGTCTAAATTATAATTGGTTTTACTTTGAAACTTGATTAAAGAAAAACTATTCAATAAAAACTATCTAACCAAGTGGAAGCACTATATATTAGAGTTAAAAATATAAATTCAAAAGAATTATAATTTTATCCTTCATGGAAATTTTTTTATGTGTTATACAATGAGCGTCACTCCTTAAAAATGTTGTTTTTTGAAAAAAACTAGTTTTTGAGGGAGATGGAAAAAGAGGTGCAATATGATTCCAAAAATTTTGAAAAAAATATATTTAGAATCTACCTACAAAAATTCATGAAACTCTAGTTTGCGTCGTCTTCAAATTCCTCATGGTTTAGCCGCTATAGGTGCCTAAAAGTGAATATTTAGTTAGAAAAAAATATTTCAATGTCTAGTTTGGCCAAAAATTGTAAACCACTATTGTAGAGAAAATAAAGAAAAATGTAGAGAAAATGAAGGTAGAGCTGGAAGAGATTTTTCATTCTTCCAAGAGGACTACAAAGAAAATCAAAGATCCATCTATGGATCCGTAGGGGACATCAAGTACAAGAAGGTCCATCAAGAATTCTACTCCCTCTCGAGTTGTTCCAAAATCCTCCAGAACAAAACCTACAATTGGTATGAAGAAGAAAGTTACAACCAATGCACCAGTAGCATAGAAAAATCCTCTACAAAAGAGAAGAAAAGAGAAAGCTACAAGAGAGAGGTATATAGGCTATGAAGAAGAAGAAGAAGAAGGACCTAAGTTGTTCTAGAATAGGAAATATAGTGTCTCTTAAGTTGAGACAAGTGAAAAGAAAGCAAAGGCTAACATTATGGATACAAAGAGTGAAGAAGTGGAAGAAATAATTTTTCATCTATAAGAGAGAGAGAAGACATTGGTGAAGGAGAAAGTCCTCCTAAGGGTAAGGGAAAGAGAAACAAGAAGGAAAAATCCCCTCCTATAAGGGAGCATAGCCCTCTAAAATTTGATGCTTTATTTAATGGAATTGCAAATTTTATTTTGTTGGAATAAACTACATAGATGTATCTTGAAGAGAATGATGAAAATAAGGCTACTATTGAGGAATATAAATTGTAAAATACATGGTTACATTCAATACCAATTTAAGTGATATTGAAATTCAACTTCTAGATGATCTAAAAGGTGTTTTGTGCACAAGAAGATAAGAGGAATTAAATGAGGATGCAAAGATTAGGATTCTTTGGAGAAGAAAGTGGATCTTTTCTCACTGATGAGGACAAAAAAAGATTGGAACAAGTTTACAATAGAGAATTTAGAACTAAGCATAGAGTCAACAACCTGATGAGAAGGGATAAAGAGGACATAGAAAGGATGAATAATGAAATACTACACAAGGTTGCAAATTTTTCAAATGAGTTAGGCATGCCTTTGAATGATAAGACAAAAATGGATCATGATATATCTACTTTAGAAATTAGTGTACCTAAGAATGTAGAAAATGAGCCTATTTCTAGACCTGAGGGTGTTCAAGTAGCAATGATAATAGATAATGCTCCTCCGATTGAAGAAAATATAGTTGAGGAAGAAAAGAATGATGGTGTCCTAGAGAAGGAAAAAGGTCAAACAAAACAAGAGTTGCCTCTCCTAAACATGGAAAATAATGTAGAACAATAGAAAGGAGTATAAAAAGAGAACCCAAAGAACTCTAAGATGCAGAAAGACGAAAAATTTCCTCCTTCGGATGGTGAGAAAGTTGCAAAGGAAGAGAATACTAGATAAAATTAAAAGAAAGAGATGGAGAAAGAGAAAAGGGAAGAAGGAAGCCCTAGATCAGTTGGAGAATCCTCCAAAGCTTCTGAAGATTCCTTGAAAATTTTATTAGTTATGCAATTTGAGTTCCAACCTATGGTGTCAACATGGCTACTACAACTTCCTATGCAAAATGGTCAATTGGACGTGAACAAAATATCTCCCTTGTAGAAGTTGCAACTTGGTGATGCATTCCATGCCTTTGTTAGAAAGGATATTTTGCAAACTCACAAGAAGAGTGAAAAGATGATAGATGAAGTTGTTAAAGTGTTGCAAGAATGCATTCTCAATGCCACCATTGATGAATCTATGTTCAATATACAACAAATAAGGCTCCTCCTTGATTCCTTCAAGGAATACTCTACCAGCTTAGAAGAGAAGCTGGAAAAGGAAGTAATTAAGAAGATGAATGATAAGAGACTGGTTGATATATCTAAAAAATGTGCTATCTCACATGGTAAGTTGTAGAGTGACACAAGATATTTAGAAATGTATTGAAGATGCAAAATTTTAGTTCCAATTTTATTTGAAATGGCATGTTTCCATGAAGACCATAAAAGATCAATGAATTCAATTGATTCTCAGATTGTTCAGGCCTCTAGAATGTATGCTCCAATAAAAGATGCAAATGGAACGATAAGGATTGTAATTGAGAACATACATGGTTAGATTTTCCAGCTACAAGAGAAAAAATAGAAGATAATAGTACAGTATAGTTAACTTAGAAACCTAGTATGTGCAAGGCTTACATCCCTAACTATAATTTTAGTTGATGTGGAGAGAATGCTATAATAGATTCTAGTACCTAGCTCTCCAGAAAAAGGTGAAGAGCTTCATATGAAGCTGAGAAGCAATGTGAAATAATTTCCTTCGTTAAGAAGGAATATGAGACAACAAAAAGGAGTCTAGAGGCACACCTTACAAAGGTGAAGGTGTCTAATCAAGGTAACTTTCCCTCTCCACAAACTAAGTTTTATATTTTTTTGTTCTATTTGGAATACAATGTACATATATAAATGTATTATAGAGTTTTTGCAATATCTTTTTTGTCAATTTTGTTGGAGAATGAAGAGATTTATGGAGATTGATAAGCATATGATGCTATATGGTGTTGTCATTGATGGAAACCCATTATGGATGAAAATACATGGCATAGATGTAGAAGTGTTGGTTCGATAAAGATCAAATGATTAGATGATTACCTAAGTCTAGAATGTAGTGTCAATGTACAATGAACCAATCTTTTGGTATATTTTTCTCTGCCACGAAGGATTTGGTTATGTGGTTCTAAGGAAATAATGTTGTATGTTTGAAGACTCTAAATCCAAAGTTTCATCATCTAATTTCTTTTATAGTTGAAGATAAGAGTGATAGAGTATCACTTTGTATATATTCCAGTGCAACTATTACAAAGTACCTAATTAGAATGTTCAGCATTCCACCATAGATGATTATCTTGCTATGAAGTTTTATAGGAGTGTTTACAAGTGTCCAAAGAGTCTTTGGTCCAAGTGTCAAGTGCTTTGGGGGTTCACATGTCAACTTGTGAGTGTATAGTTTGTTTATTCCATTGTTGATTCACCTGTGGAGTCGACCTAAGTATTTTGAGGTTGTACGGAGTTGAGTTAAGTAAGAAGTGAAATTGTGGGAGTAATTATAGGTCATTATGACCTATCTTACTATGTTATGTGGTTTTTCTCCTTTCACAAGGCATGTATGTTGGAGTGTTGAACTGACAGAATAATGTATTACATAGTACATGTTTTGGGATGACCTAATTGGTGTTTTTGGTATTTATAGAAGGTTAACTCCTTTTGTGAGATGTATGTATATGTGAGAAAAATAAGTGTGTGTGAGTTTTAGAGAAAAGTGTGAATTGGGTTTAAGGAGAAGAATGAAGTGTTTTAAGCCAATCTTTTGAGCTTTAGTGGAACTATATTTTCAACATAGGTCAGACATAATATTAGCAATTCAAAATTGATAGTGAGCCACCCTCTCTTCTATCTCTTTCTATTCTAAGTAGTGAGCCCTTTGGGAGTGAGACACTAGAAATGAGCCTTTCTTCTTTTGGACAGTGAGTCCACAAATTGTATCAAACTCTGTAACCGGTTACAATATCTATATTGTGAGCTAATCCTCATAGTGGTTTTTCCCTTTTTGGGTTTTCCATGTAAATCTGGTGTTCTTGTGTTCTTTGATGTGATGCATTATTTCTATGTTAATGAATTTTTAATTTAATAAGAATACGGATACACCCCCCTCTCAGTATTTTGAGTGTTCAAAAATTACTTGTCATGATCTTTTCTAATCCTATCTCTCACTTTGTCTATATAAAAAATGCCTCTTGTATATTACAAAAATTATATGGGATGTACTATCGTTGATCCATTTTGATCATTGTACATTTTTGCATCAATATCAAGAAAGATATTCGCTTTCCATACTCTCTCGTGGAAGGTTTTTTGTTTTTTTTTGTAGGTGATCTTTGGTTGTGGGAGATCACTATCAACTTGTATAGCAACATACTAGCACTAAATCACAAGTCACAAATCTCACCCAATAGTTGTTCAAGTATGTTCACACGACAATATTAATTCATTATATTTGTTAGAGGGTCAAACCACAATAGTGGTTTACAAATTTTATGAGGAAGGAAATTTGATTTTTCTTCCTCTCCCCATACTCAATGGGTTCGGTCAAACTCTATGGTTCGGCTGAACCACCTTTTATGTTCAACCGAACATATGTGTTTGTTTGAACCATTCATTCGACTGAACCCTAAAACACAAACAAAAAATAATAATTTTTTAAGGGGTTCGGTCGAACATGGGTTCGACCAAACCCCCTCAAATAAGGCATAAAAAAAAATGAAATTGTCATTGCCATTTTTTGCTTTTTTCTACTTTCCTTGTGTTCTATGCGTGCAGTGAACGACGAACGTGAACATCAATCGACGAACGGAAAACTCGAATTCATCTCTCCAGAGAACAATAAACTTGACCTCGTCTCTCCATAGTTCATCAACCCGACTTGCATATCTCACTAGGTTTGTCAAATTTGAATTTCATAGACTTCAAAATGCGTTTGTTTGTTAAATTTCTAAACCCTAAATGCAAAATTTTTCAAATTTGTTGATTTGAAACTGCATTTTTTGAAAGTTTCTAAAGCCTTTTCAACATACACTAATTCTATGATACATTTCTACTCTGTCAAAAAATTAACATGCCCTGTCTATGCTTCCACATTTTGCATACATTTCTACTAGGGCACCTCCAATTTATTTGAGGCATTATATCAAACAATTCATTAACAAATTTATTTGAGGCATTATATCAAACAATTCATGGTAATTTTTGATGGAGTATGATAGAAATAGTGTTTCCATTGTATGCACCCTATATCAAACAATTCATTAACAAATTTATTTGAGGCATTATATCAAATAGTTCATGGTAATTTTTATGAGTATGATAGAAATAGTGTTTCCATTGTATGCACCCTATATCAAATAGTTCATTAACAAATTTATTTGAGGCATTATATCAAAAACACTATTTCTATCATACTTTGTCAAAAACACTATTGGAAATTTATTTGAGGCATTATATCAAATAGTTCATGGTAATTTTAATGGAGTATGATAGAAATAGTGTTTCCATTGTATGCACCCTATATCAAATAGTTCATTAACAAATTTATTTGAGGCATTATATCAAAAACACTATTTCTATCATACTCTGTCAAAAACACTATTGGAAATTTATTTGAGGCATTATATCAAATAGTTCATTAACAAATTTATTTGAGACATTATATCAAACAGTTCATGATATAAAGTTTAAGGTGCATACAATGGAAACTTGGATAAAATTCTTCATATTTTTCCTTTGAGTCTTATGACATTACTCCAAAAATGGTTGGTGAACTAAATGTATGAATCGCATTATGGTTTCACATTATGGTTCTTAGATCATGATCTTCACATTATATACATTTTACATAATGGTTCATCTTATTATGTTTTACAATATATACATTTTACATCATGCTTTCACATTTTATAAATAAAAATTCTTGAAGCTAATTAAGGCTTTGAGTTGGGAAACTTTAATATTATTGCTCACTCTTAATCTATAAAAAATTGAATTAATTGAATTATTTTTGGTTCAATAAGGTAGTTGGGAATGGTGGATTGAATAATTAGGGCTTTACAATGGTTTTTTCATGAGTGGGTATGGATAATTTGTTACATGGTTTCAACTTAATTTTTTGTTTTGTGAAATTTGGATTGGTCTTTGTTTTTAATTAATTGAATAAATTTAGAGGAAAGAAACTAGATTGTTTGAATGAAATGTATAATAAAATAGTTCTATTAGGATTAGAAGGAATGAAGGTATTATTAAATTTTCTATTTTACAACTCAAAAGAGAATAAAGAAAAGGGTGTGCCTTGTTTGTTGTTAATTTTTATTTAGTAAAAGTGAATGAGAACCATTCAAATGAAAATAAACCTCCATTACAAAAGTCTTAGGATGTCTAAATCCTAGAATGAATTCCTCATGTTTCCTCCTAAATGGGTGTTTTATTTTTTAATAGAGTTCATGCATGAATTAGCCCCTATATCTAGAGATCCCTATCAAACAAACACTTCATATTTGCATGAATTAAAGGATTGAACCTAAATGACATTTTAAAGAAAGGATTTATATGTTCTAGTGTCTTGTCATGGGATGCTCCAACTATTTTTATGAAAAAGAAAGATAAGACACTTTTCCAAGTTGTCTTGATTATGTATGTTCAATAAATAAACAATTAACATTAATATCCACCACCTAAAATAGATGACTTATTTTACTAATTGAGAGGGGTGGCCATATTTTAAAAAACAGGTCTAATATTCAATTACAATTAGCAAAGAATAAAGGAGGAATACATTCATAAAACTACATTTAGAACTAGGTATAGGACATCAAAATTATATGTTTGAGGCAATGCATATAAGACACCCATATACAAAATAGTACAAAAGAAAGAGAAAAAATGTAAAGAATGTGTGCTTGTAATCTATACTTGAGAGCATTAAAATTTTGAAATTAAACATAAAGAATAATAGGATTTATAAATTAAATACATGAGGCTATTATATAATATCAAAAAAGACTATTTTAAAGTTTAAATTATTTATATTTTAATTTTAGGGTAAATACTTTTGGTTGAATTTATGAATTAGAAATAGAAATTTTGAAAGGGCCCCACCCTTTTACAAAGACCAATAAAGAGACAAAAAATGATCAATCATATTGGCATGGAACAACAACAAGAAAAATATAGTTGTAAGTTAGAAAAATAACATCCAATTAGAAATACTCCACCAATAGTGGCAATGTATCTAATAAAGAGGGTTGTTTTCCCAAAAACATTAGTAGATCTATCATTTCACAACTTGAATCCAAAATTCTTCAAGGAACTATATCTTATTGTGAACCTTATCCTTTTCCATGAATTCAAACCTAGTTCAGGTTTGTAATGGAGTTTCCATCTTTAGTTTCCAAACTTGAGACCAAAGGGAATAAAGGGTTCCTATAATCTTCTAAACTTGAACCTTCTTCATATTTTTAAATTATTAGAAGAAATGCCAAGAGGTGAATGTTGCAATTCAAGAGAATGGTAGAGGCAATGAACTCCAACTAATCCATCTGTAACATGATTCTTGTCTCTACCAATCTCCTCTAAATTTCTCTTGACAAGACCTTCTAAATTAGTCATGTCTACAAGAGGACCAACCACCTCTCAATTATGCTCAAAGGGAGTCTCAACCAAATCCTAAGGTAAACAAGCCTCTATCTCATCCTTATGCATTTTGTTCAACCTTGCCTTCCTCTAAAATTCCTAAACCTATAAAATACATAGCTATCTACACATGACAACATGGTGAAAACACAAGAAATTCCTATAGCATGACATGTTGAACCCAAATAACCAAATTAAAAAATAATTTAATCTATAAGTATAAATAGTTTGATGGTAGAAACTTTATACATATAAAAATATGATAAATGTGTGATTATTTTTCTTTCCACTCTATAAATTTTTGATGTGCTTGGCTATATGATTGAGATGATTCACTCATAATGTAATGATATAAATTTAGTATGTATGAAAGAAATATTTTCGAGACATCAAACTACCATTCTACATAACTCTCACATGGAAATAAGAATATTATTTTATTTTAACTAAAGAAATTGTGTGTACTCTATCTTGAAAATTACTAATTAATTTTGAATTATATACTTATAATTTAAAATAAGAGCATCCTTTGTAACATGGAATAGATAGGTTAATTTTAATGAAATAAAATATGTTTTTATATTAAGAAAAATTTACAAATATATGGAACTCATACATTGAGAAATTGACTAAGATGTAACTCTGTATGAGAATTAAGATGCTCGAATAATTTATATACCTTCTTTCAATAATTAACATTAGAAATTAATACTTGGCTCATATTATACACCCACCTCCCAATGGTCTTGGAATGGATGCATTTATATGGAGAATGATTTCAAAAGGCTCATGGTACTTGTGGACCCCTCAAAGACATGATGTATAACACATTAACTTTAATTATGAAATTTGGTCTTTAGTTGTTGGCTTCTAGTATTAATTTTATCTATAAGGTGGAATTCTTAGTTGAGATTCTCAATCTTCCATTGTTGGTTTCTAGTGTGATTATACAATATGCTCGCCAAACTGTATTAATTTCTAATGTTAATTATTCAAAGAAGGTTTTGTTTCATAAGAAGAGACCTATGTTGACATATTCCAAGGCATGTTATTATCCACAATGCATGACACTTCTTCACATCTCTACCAAGTTCTAAACAGATACAGATCTGCCATTTCCATGGAGGAGATTGATGATTTAAAAAGAAAATATCATGGCATTTCTTTCTTGAGAATTCATGTTTGCATTCATGATTTGCAACTTCCATCTTCATCCAAAAATAAATTATGTTATCGTTGTGTGCTTGATATTAACAAATCAAAACCTTCATTTGAGCATGATCGCCAACACAAAGGTAAACGAGTGGAAACAAAAGAAAGCTTGGTTAATGGATTTCAGCATGTTGGTGGAAAATCTGCATCTTTTTGAAAGTGGCTTCCTAGCTTATCAGTCTTATGTTTAGTAAGGTTTTGTAATCTCCATTGTGTTATGTATTCGATTCACGGGTATATCTAGTATGATGTCTTCTTTTGGGTATTTTGGGTGCATAAGAGAATGTGCATGTGTGTTGATGTATTCAACCAATGTGCTTTTGTAACATTGTAATCAGTCAATTGGTCATTTGTACTAGGACCTCACTGGTCTTTTTGATATTTTGTAAAATTTGTTACTCGGAATGCAACTGGGGGTTTTCTTGTTGGTTCTTTCCCACCAATATGTCCGCCTAAACCAACTATATGTAAAATATTATATATAAATAATATTATAAGTGGTTTCCCACATATGCTTAAAAAAAAAGTTATTGTAAATGTCCACATATTTTTCCTTGACACAGTTGCTATTTCTTAAAAGATTTCTTATGATTTTTCATAATGTTGGTCAATACCTTACTGTAAATATTCTATAGTCATGCTCAGAAATGTCATAATAATATGTCATAAGAGGGTTTCATCTTATAAAGCTATAATGATATTATATGCTCTTAGAACATCTTAGACACCTCCCTTGAAGCATTCAAAAAATGACAAATAACTACCAACACAAAGTGAGATGCCTCATTTCCTAATATGAGGACAAAATAATAAATCAAAATATTAGGATGCAACGTTGACCCAGCTTTCCCAATACTTGGCTAAGTTTATCATCTACTGAGGAGTGGATCCCAACAACAATTGTGCTTAGTACTTACTACTAATCCAAGGAATACCTATTCATTTTTTCTTTATTGTATGCCTAATGACTCCTCATCTCAAGTTAAATTGTTGGAATGGATTTTTATACCCTCCCTATGACTAAATGGCTACAAGGAGGTGAATATGAAATGGTGGAAAAAACCAAGATACAATTTGGTTTAGTTCTCATAAACTCTCTAAAAAATAATTAGATTCCTTCATCCTAACTAGAAATACAATGAGGGGTTTAGATCCCATTTTAGACAAAAAATATTCTTATACTGATCACTAGTTCACTTGGACCAACTAAAGAGATGATGAACTAAGGGAAACTTAGTTGTATTAGTAGATTAAAACTTAGTTATTTCTCTTTCCATTGTACCCTCTCCACAAAACACCCTTATTTAAGTAGATTCTATTAAACCAATCTCACATATCACCTCCCAATTCTTTAAACTTTTCAAACTTCTTATTCCTCATACCTAACAATCTATCCTTCAAGCTCAACACTTCCCACCTCAATCAAATTGATCACCTTGCTTCCCTAATATCCCTTTGGTTGATGTTCCTAGACCTCATCAAAATGGTAAGTGGATACAATTGTGGAATGTTGCGATTAAATCTATTGCACTACCTTACTATGATCTTACAATAAGAATATGGCTAGAGAAAGAGATCTAGAATGGAAAAAAAATATGGATCCAAATAGGAAAAAAAAAAAAAAACTTGTTTTCTCTTTAGCACTTGCTAATAAATTTTCTAAAATGAGTGGTTGCTTCCATTGAAATAAAACTTAGAATATTTGAACTTAATTGTGGTAGAGGATCTCAATTAAGAGATAGGCTACATTGAATGAAAGGATATAAGGGATACAAATTATTTTTTAGTTATCTCAAACATATTTACATTATCGAGAGTGGATAATATCTATCTTTGATCAAGAGAGGTAGTTCCATGACAACTCTAATGATATTAAATCCATTTTCCTCCAACATTACAAATAATTTTTAATTGATCTAGTTGAAGGAGATCCATGTCAAGATATCGTTGAGGAATTGATTGGAACTTGCATACCCAAAATAATTGGTCTCAAAAAATAGGCACATTTAGATAATTTATTCACCCTTGAGGAGGTTGATATTTCCTTGAAGGATTTGAATACTCAAAAAATCTTGGAATAGATGGTTTAGCTACACAATTCCTTAAAACAATATGTCCATTCATCAAGGAGGACTCTATGAGGTAGAAAAAGTAGCTTTATCAAAGGGATCCATCATTTAAATTCTATTAATCAAGAGTTGATAAATTAATTCCTAAAGGAATTTTTTCTTTTATCTGAGGGTGGTTACTAATTACTCTTCTTAATACCTCCTACAAGATTGTGACTAAATCCATAGCTAAAATAATTGAACAGATGACACAAGAAATTGTAAGACTAGAAAAAACTATATTTATAAGAGGGAGATTTAAATTATAAAACTTGAATCTTTTTAAGGTATCTCATAGATTCTACTTACTCTAACTTAAATTTAAAAAACAACATTAAAATCCACAAAACAAATTTCAAAGACATAATAAATTATTACAATATTATTTAAAAATCTAATTGTAATGAACTATATGTTATAGTAATAAATATTCAAATTTTAAATCTATGAAAATATATATAACCAAATGATCCTTAGTTTTCATATATAATTTGTGATGAGAATGTTGAATATTATAATTTTTTAGGCCAATCTTTAGGCACTAATTCACCATTGTTAAAATGATCCTTAGTTTATTCATTTTTTTTAATGATTATAATTCTTTTCAATTTCTATTAAACCAAACTCAAAATAATGGTATAGATTAATATTCTTATCTTTATCATAATAAGAAGTTGTATAAATTGTTAAATTATATATTTTTTAACATGAATTATAAATTTTGAAGTTCATTTATGTTAACAACTATTAGATTAGATATTTTTATCCTCAATTATTTTCAAATAATTTTACACTAATATTTGTTTTCTTATTCTTTCTTTCATTGTTTCATTTAAAATTTGAACCATTTAAGGATGCTATGTTAGAGATTATAGTTTTCTTCCAATTCTTTTTAAATTGTTAATGGTATGAAAATATTATTGATGAGTAGACAAATTATTAGAACTGTTTTAGATAAATATATTCTCTATATTTGTTTCATGGAATTCTTAAGTTCAAGAATCTTATATACACTTATATACAACTTATATAATTTGTTCCATTGAATTGTTCCATGGGAAATTATGTAAATTCTAAAATTAATGTACACATATATAAAACATAAATCAATGCAAATAAAAAAAAAACCCTAACCCTTAAACCCTTAACCCTATAACCCTAAACCATTGTACCCCCTACCTTTTATCTTTCTCCCACTCCCCCCTCTCTCTCTTGAAA
>VDFB02321670.1:73823-119726 GCA_007258455.2 Sequoia sempervirens
ACCCTTAACCCTTAAACCCTAAACCCTTACACCCCCTACCCTTTATCTCTCTCCCACTCCCCCCTCTCTCTCTCAAGTCTCTCCCTCCTACCCCCATTCTCCCTTTCTCTCCCACTCCCTCCATATCTCTCTCTTAATTCATAATTTAAAAAGAATATAATTTATATTTATATTAATATTAAATATTAATTTTTAATAGAGGGGGTTTGACCGAACATTTTTAGAATGTTCGACCAAACCCACTTATTCTTACCCACATCCTCTTAGGCACCAAAATTGCTCAGAATTTTGCACTGCGAAGCTTGATTTGAGAATGAAAATGGAGGAGATCTCATAAACCCAACTGGTATAAGGTTGCCCTCAAAACAAGCTATCCAACAAATATAATTTTAATATGTTTTGATTATATTATCTATTTGTTTTTTAATTTTTATTAAATATAGGTTTTTCACCGAAAACAAAACTCTTTGTTTTGCACATGTGAAAAAATAGAAGATTATCAAAAAAAATTTAAAATATGAGTGCACTAGATATTGGAGTCCTTGATCCAACAAAAAAAAGAAAAATCGATACATACAGTAAAAGTTATGTGTTATACGGTCGTGTTATGTCTGAATTTTAATTGATTTGACTTTGAAACTTGATTAAAGAAAAAATATTCAATAAAAAACTATCTAACCAAGTGGAAGCACTAGATATCCAAGTTAAAAATCTAAATTCGAAAGAATTAGAATTTTATCTTTCAAGGAAAAAAAGTTATGCATTATACAGTATGCGTCCCTTTTAAAAAATGCTATTTTTTGAAAAAAACCAATTTTCGTGGGAAATAGAAAAAGAAGTGCAATATGATTCCAAAAATTTTGAAAAAAATATTTTTAGAATCTACAGACAAAATGTGACAAGACTCTAGTTTGCATCATCTTCAAATTCCTCACAGTTTAACTGCTATAGGTGCCCGAATGTGAAGATTTAGTTAAAAAAAAAAATCAGTGTCTAGTTTGGCAAAAAATTGTAAACCACTATTGTGGGATCACCCTAGAAGTAAAACATATAACAAGGAAAAATATCATGGTTTCCAAAAGTATCACCAACAATCACTAGGATGACTTAGAAAATGTTGAAAGTAAAATCAAGATAACCAAACAAGACACTCTCTAATGTTTTAAATCCTTTCCACCCATGGATGCAAGCACAATGAGCACACACACTTTTTCTACCATACAAACATAAGTAAACACATAATATTCCTTACACTAGACATCATCACAAAAACACATAATAATCGCTTGAACAACAAATAAAATAAGTTACTGATGATATTGTTGTTGCGGGTAAGCTGTTGGATGTGGAATGCGCTAGTGAGAAGGGTGGTGTTAAAGGTAGTGTTTTGATTGGTGAGGTAAAATCTGGTGGGTTGGGGGCCAAAACTAGAAACAGAATAAAAGCTCAAGGTGGGGCCTCTGGTTTAGAGGTGTCTAATACTATGGATAATGTGCAAAAGATGACTGCTAGTGAAATGGAGGTTGTTGAGATTCTAAACAATATGTAGTGGTGCTAGTTGACTGCCTTCTTTTTTACTGCTTTTTGGTTGTTGGCTCGCTATCATTGGGTTGATTGCTACGTAATGTTGTTTTCTATTTTTATCAGCTGCTTTATTTTGTAAGGGGTTCCAAGCCCCTTCAAAACTCATTTTTTTTACCTCCAATCAAAACAAATAAAATAATTCTAATTTATAATAACTAGAAATACAAGAATATAGTTTTTTCTTGTTTTTCATAACCATACAAATGAAATACCTATTATTATGGTGAGAAATATAAAGTTGTAAACTTTTGATTTAGTTAATAATAATACAAAATAAGATTTTTTTGAATTTTCCCTTAGTTTAGTTCTCTACAACATTTGTCTATCTTGTATATAGGACACCCTTCTTACCCATAATATCATTTTAGTCATTATGAGAGAAAAGAAAAAGAAAAACCTTTACCTCCTCTTTAGGCACTTCATCTCCTTTGTTCACATGAGGACAAGACATGTCTTCACAAAAGGGCAACCCCACTTCAAATTGTTCTTATCCTCTTGTTGTTCCCCTTCATTTCCCATGCCTCTATGCATCTATTTCTTTATCTTTTTGTGGACCAAAATGGTGGTCTCCTTATCTTTTAAATTTCAACATTTTGTCTATTAGTTAATCTCCTTTCTTATGTGCTTCTACTTTAATGTTTCAAATTTTGTTCTTTCCTCCTTTTAGTGCATCTTCCTCTCTTCTAACAATGTGTCCCTCTCTTC
Organism: Sequoia sempervirens; assembly: GCA_007258455.2. Classification (NCBI taxonomy): domain Eukaryota; kingdom Viridiplantae; phylum Streptophyta; class Pinopsida; order Cupressales; family Cupressaceae; genus Sequoia; species Sequoia sempervirens. The sequence continues at coordinate 76,113 of VDFB02321670.1, forward strand.
AAATTTTAAATTCCCTTGACTTCTTTAACATGTCCCTCTTTTTAAATTTTTACTTCTTTACAATGTGTCTAATGAACCAAGAATTAATACTCAATAACTCCAATCTAAAATAAATTTGAATATTTGAATAAAATTGCTAGACACTAAGAAATCAATTATATTTGAAGAACATAAAATCATATATCATTTCCCCGCATAATATCATGAACAATAAAAAATCACAAAATTTATCATACAAAATCTCTGCATACATTTATAATGAACGTATATTAAAGGATTAAAAAATGCCTCTATACTAAATAATCCATCTATATCTTAATGTTATTACATATACTTTAAATTTTTTATCTTCACTTTTAATATTATATGTCAAGTATAACATTTTAAATATATACTAATGGGGCCACCACCTCTGAATTGTAAATATTCTAAATATATTCTTCAAATATACATATTATAATATAATAAAGTTTATTCCATTGGCATCCACTACCTACTAAGTTGATGACATTGTTGACTTGACTTAAAAGTAAGATGTGACAAGCACCTCTTCATTATACCGACTTATCCAGATTTTCTAGTTGGGATAATATCTTATATTAAAAAACGTGCAAAATTATAATTTACACACCCACAAAAGAAAATACTTTAAAACTTATCATAAGTGACGTACAAGTGAAAAGTAATATGGTTAATTTTAATTATAATTCAGTTGGTGAGAAAGTTGTTTAAAATAATTTATTATATTTTGATTAGGATTGAGTTAAAATTGTAATTTTTAAATATTTTGTTGAATTTAATTTTCGCTTTAAAAAATATATATTTTAGATATAAAATCAAATGTAATTCTATTTAAAATAAGTACAATTTTTTCTTTTATTTTCATGTTTTATTTTTTATTTTTACTTTTATATTGAATATATTATTTTGGCGTTTAATTTATTTTATTTTACATATATGATGTTATCATCTTCACACTAATTTTTTAGTAATTCATCTTAGTTTCTAATGGTCTTAACTAACAATTACTTCATTCATTTTTACATATAAGATGAGATCGTATGTGCAAATAGGTTTACTAAATGGAACAATATTTGTGGTCTCATCCTTCCAATTCCAAGATATTTGATTGTCTTGCTTAGTTGATTATTTCAAAAATTATGATTGCTTCTTGTGAGCTCATAAGCTACATGTTCTAAATTGAGTGCCTATGAGTAAATGTTTAAGGACAAACCCTAGGACATTAATCATCATCCAGTAAGACCATTCATCATTAAATGGAATCAAATTTTGATCAAGGGAAAGTGATTGAGAGCACGTTGAACAAAATTATCCTTGCATTAAAATTCACGAATATTACATTAGATGTATTCTATAAAGATTCTATTTTCCATCTTCAATCTTTATGAAACTTACAAAACAAATTGACTTAGATTTAAGGTAGTTTAATACTTTTATCTACTTATAACACATCCCAAGGGTTCTTCTCAATGCCACATTGTCAACAACATGTACAAACTATTGGAATCACTTGGTGAAACTATTGCAATATTAAATTTCACAAAGTGATGTGAATCTAAAATGATGCTTGTCAAAGATTACCCAATATGATGTTAAAGTGATTGCAAAATTCAACAATAGAATAAAATCAACAATACCACAAGTGACACATAATTAATGTGGAGAAACCCTTTCAAGAAAAAAATCCACACTTAAAGAGATCCAAAGCTTGTAAGAAACTTCAAATGAGTTTACAACAATACAAATTCTCTCTTGAAAATTTGGCAACGCTTCATTACTTCAACAATCTACAAAAAATATAACTTCTACTAACCTAAGTCTCCAATTTATAGAAGAGCTAGGATGATAATCCCATTGTGGTATCTCAAAACAAGGGTTAAATCCATTTGCAAAAACCATATGCCCCACTTCCAAGGAATTTAATAAACTTAGTAAAAAATCATAAATGGTCACATGGCCTTCACATGGATGCCTAACCCACATCTAATCAGAATTGGTCAATACCGAGTGCTCTATTAGTAGATCTAATAACTTTGATGGCTAACATACACAACATGCAAACCTTAGCACTCCACTCAAGATAACATGCAAGATACATGCATATAAATGCAAGTCCAAGTGGTCTTTGCCTCCAAAGTGGATGCCTAAAAGGAATATTCTAACAATATACTTTGTAACCATCATCGCTAATTGGATCCACCTTTATGAATGCAATTACAATATGTCATAAGTAAATATCTATGGTTACTAGCTTTGTAAGAGAATCTACAACATTATTCAAAGTGTCCACTTTTCTAACAAATCCTTACCATTCTCAACCATTTCTCACACAAAGTGATATTGAACATCAACATGCTCAGTACAAGAATGATACATAAGATTTTTTTCCAAAGATATGGCACTCTAACTATCACTCATCAAATTCGCTAGAACAATAAGCATCACCATTATCAAATTTTAACACCCTTATCCTATAATATGTTTGATTCTTCTAAGCTAAGGCTTTAAAGTCCTCAAACCTAGTGAAAACCTAAGATATTGCATGCATAAAATAAACTAGGTGTATCTTGAGACATCATTAATAAATGTAACATTGTATCAAGATTTTCAAAAAGTGTTGAAACATCTACTGGTCCAAACAAATCCAAATGAATGATCTCTAATAATCTCTCAGATTTATTAGTTCTAATAGGAAATGATGTTCTATTTTATTTTCCCAAGACATAATGCTCGCATAAATTATTCTTTCCAATAAAATAATCAAAAATATCGTCAACCAAAAATTTATTAAGAATAATCCTAGGAAATTTTCACTTATCTTACCCAATCTAGATGATGCCAAAATATACATGCATTTTTAGGGTCAGACTCATTGGAAAAATAATAAAAGTGGATGCATTAATCCTAAAAAAGTCTCAATCTGAAATCCTTTAGCAACCACCAAATTCCCTCTTACCAACTTGCAACCAAACTTATCAAATGTCGCATACATTCCAAAATAATTCAACTTGGATACAAATTAAAATTTCTCACAAGACTTGGATATCTAAAACATCATCAAGATTTTTAACTCTTCCATTATTGAAACACAAATTTACCTTTACCTTAGCAAAAATTTGCTTACTGATGTTATCACCAAGGAAAAATTGTCCTCCATCATAAGCTAAATATATATAAAACCACTCCATGTGAGGATTCATATGGTAGGAGCAACCTAAATCAATAAACCAAGCATAATTACTAATAGTGTTAGATGAAATAAACAAAGCATCATTATAACCATTGTGTGAGGACTTTTCCATGGAGTAATATACACTCTTTTTCTTGTTCTTACATTCCTTCTTCACATGTCCATGTTTACCATAGTTCCAACACTTTATTATACTCTTCCTTGGGGTTTTAGAATGTTTATTTGAATTATCCTTCTTCTTGTCTGCTTTAGTCCCTCCTTTCTTTTTGGACCTTCCTCACACATGCAAGGCATCTTCGGAGCCAACATTCATGGAATATATTCTCATTTATTTTGATAGAAGTGTAGCAATGAGGTTATCCATCTTTGGATTTGCACTACTACTACTAATAGAAAAAATTAAATTTTCCCAATATTCAAGTAAAGAACAAAGCAACAAGATGCATTTATCTTCCTCTTCTAACTTAACATCTAAAAATGCAAGCTGAATCAAAACCAAACTAAAATCATTTAAATGATCTACAATAGAATCACCATCCTTCATTTTAATGAATATAACTATCTTTTGAGATGCAAGTATTAATAAGACTTTTGGTTTTGTAAATATCACCTAGATCCTCTTCCACAACTTGTATGTGGTAGCTTCCTTACAAACATACAAGAGGATAAAATTTGCAAGACACAACCATATGGTTCCTCAAACTCCTTTTTCTTTTAACAAGTTTCAACCAATCTTCATTAGAAATTCTAGAAGGTTTCTTTTCATTAGAAATTTCCAACCACTAATCTCTTTCTTCAAGTAGATATTCCATCTTCAACTTCCACATCTCGTACCCAGATCCATTAACTTCTCAATATCTAGATATGAGGTCAAAAGCCATAATATACAATCTTCTTCACAAATCTATAAAACCTACAATGAAAAAGCTCCCACTAAAGAAAAAAAACCTTCAACACTTAAGAGAAAGGTGTCCCTCTCTCAATAGAATCATTATCTCTGATACCAAATGTTGGAAATCAAGGTAAAATTACTATACTATTAACTTTCATAAAGTGATGCAAATATGAAATTATTCTTATCAAATATTTCCCAATATGGTGTTAAAGTGATTGCAACATTCAATAATAGAATAAAATCAATAACATAAGTAACTTAGAATTTACATGGATGAACCCTTTTAGGAGAAAAATTGGCACCCAAAAATATCCAAAGCTTGTATTAAAATTTAAATGAGTTTACAACAATATAAATTCTCTCTTGAAATTATGGTAACACTCCATTACTTCAACAACCTACAAAAAAACTTAACTTCTACAAGCACAAGTCTCTATTTTATAGAAGAGCTAGGATGAGAATGCCATTGTGGTATCTCAAAACAAGGGTCAAATCCACCTACAAAATCCATACGCCCACCTCCTAGGAATCTAGTAAACTTAGTAATAAATCATAAATGATCGCATGGCCTTCACGTGGGTGCTTAATCCACATCCAATCAAAATTGACCTTAATAATAAGTGCTACATTACTCTTTAACAACTTCAATGGTTAACATGCACCAAATACAAATTTTGGCACTCCACTCAAGATAACATGCAATATACATGCAACAACATGCATAGAAATGTAAGTACAAGTGGTCCCTACCTTAAAAGTGAACACCTAAAAGAAATATTTGGACAATACTTTGTAACCATCATCAATGAATGGATCCACCTTTATGAATGTAATTATAATTTTTCATAGGTAAAAAAATATTAAATATTTTTTATCCCTCATAACCCTAGGAATCCATGTACATATTCCAAGGATCATGGAGAAATGTATGAAAATGATTTAGGGTTGGAAGGTTAATATCACCTTATCCTACCACAAGAAAAAATGATATTTAGTAAAATACATTTCAATAGAGGATGGAATTGCACAAGAGAAAGCATGTATATATTAAAATATAATTTTATGTTCATCTTAATAAATCTCCAATTTATATAATTGAACCATCAAATTTTGGTATCTATGAATACATTTCCAAAATTTCAAAGTTGATCATCAAGTACATCATATAAACAAAACTTCATTATTGACACCTCTAAACAAACATAAAGTTAAATAAAGTTCTAACACTCTTTAAATTTAGCATTCTTAACTCATGTTACTTTAAGATCTAATTATTGCTTATTATTTCATTATTTGCAAATGCAAAATTAATATAAGATGTGCTTTCTCACTCTATAGTAATATCATTCAAAAAAATTGATGTTGAATTTTTTCCAAAATATTAAATTTTAAGTTAAAATTATAAACATTAAGTATAAATGATTAAAAAACAGTTAAAACCATTTGATTATAAAAACATCAAAATTGGTCACTCAAAATATCAAAATCCTCCTTATTGCACTTTTAGAAAAAATTGACCCGCATATACAATAATGAAAATGAAAAAAATAAGAATTACTTTACTACAATTAGATTTTATACATGTGACAAGCAATATAATCTACTTAACCTAATGTAGAGTTATGAAAAAATATATGATTTTTTTTAATATAAATTATAAGGAATGAAAGTGCTTAGCTAATTTTTGGGGTTGATAGATAATAACTCAAAATCACATATTCTTGGATGCATTGAAAGCAAAATGATGATATCCAACTTAGGCCATTTTCAAAATTTGGCTCAAACTAAAATAGTGTGTGCATAAATGAATAAAACCAAATATGTGAGTGTGGATTTGAATCATACACATAGAAATAAACTATGAGCATGGAAATGATATGTGTTGGTCTATGGAGCTTGATCAGCCTTTGGAGTTCCCTCAAATTAATTAATGGGGGAGTAAAGGAAATTTATTAACAAATTCCCAATGTAATTCAATTAAAACAATTATGAAACTTCCCCCAATAACTATTAGTTTTCTTTCTACATGGAAATGAAAGTTCACAATTTTGTAAAGAGCTAGCAACAAGACGCACGTGGGAATTAGAACAACCACGTGAAGTCGAAGTTAGATGTTGCAAGTTTCACACAATAGCATGGAGATTATTGCATGTTCTATGATGAGAGCACGTAGTAGAGTGTGGGAAATTTGAGGAGTGAAAATCATGTGCATTTTATATTGCACATTGCAGTTGTTAATTGTAGGTTATTTGTATTTGTAATTCTTGGAATTTTGAATAACATGGACCGTTGTTGTTTGTGGGTGTAGCCCAGGAAAGGGTGAACCACATTAATTTTTTATTGTCTCACCTATGTAATATACATTTCTTTGTTATGTTGGTTTACAATTTGCATTTAATTGATAATTTAATTCATCATTCCTATTGGTAAATCCTAACAATATGAGCATAAATTATGACCAAGAATTTGCTTGCCTTCATTGATACTATTTATGTTTGGGAAGGGCGATTTCAATAGAAAATTTTAAAGATTTGTAGGATAAGGAATATTCTCCTTTGGTCAAACTCATGTTTATTCAATGGTCTGTGGAAAAAGATAAAAGAAAATGATCAAGAATTTAGTAATATGTAATAATTTTAATGGAATTTGATGATACAATGTATTAGTGCCTAAGAGTTCTAATGCAAGTTGATGGATGAAATCACAATACTATGTCTCACTTTTTTCCCAAGATGGACATTTACATCTATATTTTTAACCAGGAATCTTCATCTTCTAAGACCTATAGTAGCTAAACTATTAAGAATTTAAAGATGATGTGAACTAGTGATTTGTGGAAATTTGTGTATAGATTCTAAATATTTAAAAATAAAAAATAAACAAAATAAATCATGAATCTTTCAACATCTCCTTTAATAACTAGTTTTAAATAGGAAAAAACATTTTTAGAATGTAATGTTTGTGTCATCCAACATAACTTTTTTTCTATAAATAATAAAATTCTAATTTTTGAAATATAGATTCTCAACATCAATATCTAGGGCAAGGATTTTTTTTCATAATTTTTTGTTACATTTTTTTTTTAATTAATTTTTGAAGTCACTAAAACTATATTTTGGACATACGTGTGTGTCGTCCAACCTAATTTGTTGTGTATATATCAAAATATTTTTTTTTGTGAAACAAGGACATTAATACCTAGGGTAAGGGTATTTTTTAATTTTTTTACAATGGTTTACTATTTTTCCACCTCTACAAAATGAAAAGCTTGATGTTTGGAGAAAAACCTATGTTTAGTGAAAATTAAAAATTAAATACATGATAAAATAAAAAACATATCAAAACTATACTTGTTGGAAAGCTCATATTGAGGGCTACAATCTTGTAAAATATAATTTCTAAATGATATTATTTAATCCCTCAAAAGGTCAAGGAAAAAGTGTTTTTTTGCTAGCATTTTGATAGGTGCAAAGGAGACTCCATTATGGGTATGATTTAATACTAAAGGAATTATATCCAAGGGGGTTTGATCTAAGGGGGTATTATCTATCCCTCTTTAATTAAAACCCTTAAGATGGAGCCTCTCAAGGCATAAATCATTAGTTTTTCTAAAAAAAGTGATTTCAAGAAAAAATCAGCATGTCCCAGAAATGAGACACTCTATTGTGGCAGTGCCCTAACATGATACATTGTTGATTATCTATGATATTATGGATGTATCTTAATTTCTCTCTCTTGGTTTCTAGATGATTTAAAATGTTAAAGCATGTCCTTAAATACAATACCTAGGAACACATGTTAGAATATTCTTACACTCAAGTAAACTCATAATGGATAGTTGTAGGGAGTTAATGAGATTCCAAATTTTAGTTTTAAGCTTAAAAATTTAATGATGATTTCTATATTTTGTGGAACCAACTTGAGTTAGTTATGAATTTTTGATATTTTAACCTAGGTAAATGAATGATCTAAGGATCAAAGTTGATCCTTGGGGATGTGTACAAATGGAATCAATTTAGGCTCAAATTATTTATCAAATTTTGCACTAGAATAAGCCAACGAACACAAGTCACTACATTAAGGATAACCTTGTCAAAATAAAACAAAAATTAAGAGGAAAAGTACAAGGTATGTGATTTTCACCATTATATATAATTTTTATTTCTATGTTAATTTTTATTGTATATCATTTAGATCTTATCACATGCGACTTATTTTAACATATACATGAATTACTATAAAAGGTATATTTTGGAAGGGAATTTTATTCTCTATCTATTCCTAACTAAGAACAAGACAAAAAATTTCTTACCGATATTATAGATTGATTTATATTTCCTTATTCAAGGGATAAAAATGCATACCTTACACTTTTACTACTTTATTGAATCACACCTAATTTTGGTCATAAATATGCTATTATATTTCTCAAATTATTTTGTTTGGAACATAAATTGGCCTTAGTATTAAACCTATCATCTAAAATAGCCTTATACATTTCTTCAGTTAAGATTAGTTTGATTTGGTAGGAATTCAACCTTATAAATAGATAGTGTACACATTCTTTTATCTTAGAATGGGCCTCATTGTGGCACATTCTTCCCATTAAAATTGTATATTTCCTAATCCTAAGGTTAACCTCTCCAAAATTTGATTTTTATTTTATTAGTTCACACACCAAATACTTGAGTTAAGAAACTAATACCTTGTATTTATAGAAAATAATAGTCATTAGCATCATTGTAATATATTGGTAAAATATTATCAAATAATCATCAAGCATCACCTCGATAGTGAATTAACAATTAAAGATCATAGGAATTGTGCATCTTCTTAAAATTTCTTCAAATTTTGTATACTTGAAACAAGAGACTTTACTTCCATCAAGAAAAATTCAATAATCATACCTTAGTGTTGTAATATGACCCATTGTAATTATTAGCATAATCACTTATTCAAAATATGTACCAAAGATAAAAGTGAAGCACAAAATAACACATTAAGAGATGTTTGATCTATGATATGGGGATCAAAATACATAAAAGAAAAGAATCCTTGGACTAGGTTGAGAGACTAGCCTGATCATGTATGAACCTAGATCTCATTCCATTATTTTACACTATGAACCTAGATCTCATTCCATTATTTTACACTATCTTCAAAATATAAAAATAATATCATAGATTCCTAGTCTCAATTGTTGATTATAGTCAAACAACAAATTCACCATACATCAACAACAACCCATTGAAAAATAAATAATGATTTATTTCCTTCCTTTCAAATTATCATTAATTTCAATATGAACTCTACAAATGTAGGTGTAATTGTTATTTACTAATTAATCATATAAGTAAAAACCTAATATATAATTGTAGGATGTGTTTATTTTCCTCAAATTTTGGTGAATCATCAAGTCATAACTTACCTAGTGCCTTGCCCTAAGGTTTACCTTCTTTCACTTTTTATTTTTCAAATCTAATATTTATTTTACATTCATTGTCTCATCTCAAGTGATCACTATTTCTTCATCTTTCAAGGTTTGTCTTTAGATATCCATAATAAAATTTTCATTTTCCTAATCTACTCTAAGTGTGTTCTAAGTGTTGAATTTTTTTTTCAAGTTATTATGAACTCTTTTGATCCTAGAATTAGCAAAGTCATAATTCAAAATCTATCATCCCAACGGCTTCTTTCAATGCTCCCACCTCTTATTTACATTTGGATTTGATCAAGCATTAGAGGAATACTCACATGCTGGAGAAGTTACAAAATTCAAAGAAGGAAATTATACTTTAAATAATGATCCATAAGCCTTTATCTCTGGTGAGATTTAGTGTGCCTAATTATGATCAATATGCATGGTTTATATTTACTTAGATGCATGTTACTGAAAATATTTATAATATTCATCAAATGCTTGATAATATACTATCTATCATATTCATCAACATTGCAACGTATTCACATGTTCATAGTAGCATGGTTTGTGTGAGTATGAAAAATGAATCATGTTGATGAATCATAAAATGGAATATCCATGTCAATGATGAATTGTATTACTATTAAAGAAAGATGTCCTTATTTTTATAGGGAATGCAACACATTTCACGTTTGTCTATATTTCTCTCATAGAGCTTAGTTTTACTTTTGGAATGTTTCTAGGTTCAAGAAATCTAGACAATTTTTTAGTTGGACATGTGAGAGGGCCTGCTCTATCAAATTTATTTTTTATATTTTTCATTAGCAATTATTGTGTTTGGAAAGTAAGATGGAAGAGTGGCACTTAGTGCAAAGAGACTAGAGAAGAAAAGGAAGAAACTTAAACAAGGAACAAGAAGGTTTTCAAGGAGATCATCTATCAAACTTCATTAAAGGTGATAGATTTGGCTATGGCCAACATTGTCAAACTATTTATACTAGTTTGGATATGGTTAAAATTGGTAGAGAAATATATTAAAATGTGAAGATTTTTTTTTTAGTACATACATATTGTTTTCTATATAAAAGGATCTTTTTTTTTTCATAAAGTTGGTAATAATATGTTTCTCAAATGTCCATCTATTTTTAAGCTAGTCCAATAAGATCTAACAGCTATTATATATTATATTTTAGGAATTATAAAATTACATGTTTATTTTTCTTTAAAACATCAAGGTTCTAGAGAAAATATGTCTAAAAACTCATTGAGTTGATTAGGTGCAAGTGAGAGGATGTGTTGTAAATTTGGTGTCACTAGTAGCCTTTGTGGAAGGACGTGTAAGATTAGATTGTTTGTTAGAAATTTATATATTTATATGCATTAATCCATGATCACACATGACCAATCTAAAAAATAATCCTACCAATTAAGTGGCATGAGGCATACATATTAACATACGTAGTTGCAATTGATTGTCCAAGAAATAAGGTAGCTCTATACAAAGAATTAATTTCATTTTTCATATGTACAATTGTATTTGATTTTTTTGTATGCAAGAAGAGATGTACGATTGAACAAAGTTTCCTTCTAATTGATATGAAAATATAGGAGAAAAATGATGGTTCAAAGAAATTGTAGAAATGAAATTAGAATAACAAAAAATAAAAATAGTTGTAGATGAAAGATTCAATCGAGACAATTTATTTTAAACTATTTTTCTATTGAAATCATTAGAAATTAAACAAAGAATAAGATAAAGAGTACAATATAAAAAGAATTTTTATACATCTTAAAAATATATTTGTAGCTCAAGTTGAAGAAATATGATCCAAGAGAGCATAGGTTGGTATGCCATTATAGAATTTGGTGAGGTCGAACCCCTAATCTGGGAGGTGTAATTCAATTTTTTTATTATAATAAATTAGTTATAATGAGTTGAGAGATAATCTAGATCTTGTGGGTGATTTTTATAACTAGCACTTGCACCAAAAGGGGTGCAAGGGTTACGCCGATAGAAAAGTATATGTAAATTAACATGTTTTAAGGAGACATATTCTTTATTTTTACTGATGTCATATTTCAACTATATCATATATCAAGTTTTTGGAAAATATGTTATTTCTATATTATGTCTATTGACATTCATATACATATCAGGGCAATTTAACAATGCATTTATCTAGACCTCAATCCTAAAGATGAAGAGTAGTCTAATTTTTTCAAAATCCTCAATGTATAAAGAACTACTTTCAGCAAATATTATTGGTAAGAAACCTTTCATAAATGATTAGATTAATTTAACTGGGCATTCCAAGCACCCAATGTTTAACCAAAATAATTCAAATTAGCTTTAGCTCTAGCATTTTCAATTTCCTCTTTTGCTACAAATAATTCAATTTGTTCATATGTTTTGTTTGTGCCTTTAATAATACTAAATTTGTACTTTTGACAGAACAATATTGTTGTTTGCTATTAATATCCATTCAAATTCAAACCTTGCATTTATAAAATCTTAGAGTGCCTATCTCAATGGTTAGCTATGTCAAACACCCTTTGGCTATGACAGAATCTAGCACAAATAGTGATAGATATGTGAGACAATGTCCCCTTCAAAAATGACCTGCACATGGTAGACCTCTTATGCTCATGCCCAACATAGAGGGGTCAACTACTCTTCATTGTGATTAGTGGCAGGACTCTTATTCTCTTTTGTGATTGGTGATGGCCTCCTTTAAGAGCTCCCTTCTTAATTATTGGGTAACAACTTGTATTTAAATCTGATAAATGAACTATTGGTCCCCTGTTCAATTTTTAGGGATCCCTTGCAATTATCTAGCATATTATTTCTCAATCCAAATTGGCACTAGTTGAATAGATAAGTAAGCTATATACAAGTCAACAAAGTACTTTGTTATTAAATTTATGGGAGTAGCAGCTATCCCTGAAATGGCCTGAAAAATAACCCTACAACTAAAATCTTATATATTTCATTTAGATGTAGAGTTGAGATTAGAAAATAAGCTAATATTTGCAGGAAGTAAGTAGTCACTGTCGTAAATAGCAGAGTTAATTATTAACAAGAATTTAAACTATCCCAAACAGTGTTCTAATCAAATACAGCTTGACCATTAATTAATAAACAGTTTGATCATATGAATCATTTATCTACAAAATGCCCTTCTCAAGCATATAAAAACTCTTGGTTCTTTCAATCAGATGTAGAATTGAGATCAGAAAATAAATCTCACTTTAATGACTAAAAAACTTCAAATCCATGATATGCATGCAAAATGTATAAGCATAAATGAGGCACATGAACTACTTCATAAAATGCCTTGAAGAAATGTGGTCTCATGGACTTCCAAGAAAATATAACTGTTACAAGTAAATCCAAAATTTTTAACCTTTGCTAGCTACTTCCCTGCTTGTGCCAAACTGTGAACTTTAAAACAGGGTATGGACGTCCATCATCACATAATTGATAGTAGATTTTTGTCAAATGTTACTGCAGCTGCCCTGGCTAACATATATGCAAAACATGGAGGCACAGACAAGGCGAGCAAACTGCTTGACAAAATACCTCAAGAAATGTTAACCTGCAGCCAAGGCACGTAAGTTGTTTGATAAAATGCCTCATCAAATGTGGCATCATGCAAAAAAAGCTTGGTTAAAATAGCATCATATAATTTTGATATTTATAAAAAAAATACATATCAAACATTGGTATGTGAACAAAACCCTATTTCCTCTTTTTAATGTTAAGAGTGTTTTCCCTAGTATCCTAATGCCAACACCACTAATGAAGTAGTTGGAATTGGACCTTCCACTGGTAGGACTAACAGTTGTGTTCTACAAGACCCACTGATTGATACAACCATGTTCTATGTTCCAAATGTATACCCTCACCAGGCTTATTATTATGGAGGTAAATCTCTTTTATTTGGTGTGCTATTGTTAATTGAGCTTTAGGTCAAGCACTATAAACCAGGAGATATTTGGTTTTTTTACAAATTTAATTTGTTTCCATTAGGTTATGATGGTCTTGTTGGTGAATGGGAGGAGTATAGATATGTAAATGTTGATGGAGTGGAGATCGTTGCCACTGTAAGCTACTCCTTAGAAAATGAAATATAGTTCTTATTAACAAAATGAAGTTTGTTTGTGAGGGATGGTTCATGTATATTTTTGTTTAAAGGAATACTAAAATTCTAATACTGTATGCATACTCTTATACTTCTCATTCTTGGTGGAGATAGAGCCAATGCTTATTTAAAAAAATGATTGTCTTAGATAACTCCTTTCTTTCCAAATTTTATCTTCATTGTATTATGATTCAGAAAGAATGGGATGAAGGAAGGCTTTTATAGTTAGATTTTTGGAATAGCTTAATGCATTTATTTTTTGGCCTTCCCCGTCTACGTATACCTCTCTCCTCTTACCCCTGTTTCACCAAACAAAAAAAGTAAATGTTAACCATAATGTAGAAGTAAAAATGTCTAAGACATTAGGAATCTCAAAAGATTAATTGAGGAAAGCATACCTGATTTCACACAATCATACAATCAATAAAATAGATTATACAGTTTCCCTTTTAAAGACTCCAAAATATGAGAATTTCATTTCCCCTGCAGTTAATAATCATTTGAAAATCACTAAGAAAGAGTATCAAACTTAAATATGTCAAAGAATTACACTGTAGTGGGAATTGGGGCCATTTGTGAGAGCATGATCCAGGTTCAAGTCCTACCTCGCTGCAATTAGGTGGCCCACAACTCCAGCGGACATATGGTAAGGCAAGTTAGATGCAGTGCAGTTAGGGTAAAAATTAATAAGGTTGCACATAAATCCAGCGGAGGTATAGAGAGGAAAATTAGATGTAGTGTAGTTGCCGCGTAGGAACTATGAGGTGCCTTTCTTCCTAGAAAATGTCTATAAATCTTGGATACGGTGAGGCTGAGATGTTATGATTATACATCACATACCTCTGTGACCCATGTTTTTCAATCTTGATAATGTGATTTGAACTAAACCAACACCGTGTTACAAGCCTGTTCTTAACTCCACTCAAATATTACTTCAAATCTTTATTTGAAATGACCTGTGTCATATTTACAACTATCTGACGATCTGAAATGAAACGAACAAAATAACTAATATTTTTCATCATTTAGAAAACATGAAAAGAATAATCTAAATGAAAATTGTTGTTGATGATTATTACCTGGCGACTGAAACAGCTGCAACATGCCTAGTTTGCATGATGCCCACCATTCCAGATTTAGTGAAGCTATGCCTGTGCATAATCTATGAGATCTGAGTGGTTTTCCCTGAACCAGTTTCTCCAATTATAACAACTACTGAGTTGAGACACAGAAGCTGCGTAACATTGAATTTGACTTTGAACTTGACAGATCCAACTGTATTTCTTTAATGCTCTTCCACGTTCTCACCGATAATTTCTTAGAAGCAGAGAAAATTTATGACGGTTCAAACCATATCAGATAGTTTGTATGATTTTATCTGATTTGAAGGGACATTGACTACCAGCGGAGAATTTGATATTTGCGCTGATATGACGTGTGACGTATTTTATCAATCAAATATATGTAGTAGGTATCTAGCAGTGAACAAAATCTAGAAATGATACTCTGCATTTATCATATTTCCCAATAGTCGATATAATTTAATGCACAGCCGTTGAATTTCACATTTCACTAAACCCATTGCCGGTTTTGTGAGAAATTTTTGTAGTTTGTTGGTGTGAGACAGGTTTCCGGCATAAAGCTCCTACAATATATAGCCTATCGGCTAATTAGAATCAAATCAAAAGATCATAAGTGGAATACTTATCTTTTTTGTCATTTCTATCTAGGTACAAGGTTGTGTTACTTTTTTGGATGTGGAGGAGTTTATTATTGATGGGAGTTCGTTGAGATGATACTTTTAAAAATATATGAATTTGTTGCACATATAACAAAATAGTAGGCTCAAGACTCTTCTAAAGGGTAGAATCAAATTTCCTTCAAGTTTCTACATATTGAAAACATTCCAATGCCCCTCATTGATTTAGGGGGTCATTTGTGAACATTAATACATCCATTAGGGGATATGCCAAGGGTTTTGGAGCTCATTGAGAAGACTAAAATATTATTCTAATCCTTAATAAATGGATGTTAGAATAGTAAAGGGTAGAAAACCTTTCCATGTTTTTGGAACTTTATGACTTTATGTAGTCATTGTTCTATGTGTAAGTGAGATGATTCCTTATTGTAGGTGATCTTAATGACCCTTGAAAATGCGTAATCTTATACATCTAACCATTTCACTATATTGTGGGTGTGTTAGGATTAAAGACCACGTATTGATTTATGCAATGGACCTTTATGAAGGGAATCTAATTTATAAATTATTGATTGATAATGGATTGTTTGTTAGATTTTTTCTTGAATTAGGTTTCTCTATAATAAATTACTTGTATTATGTATTTTTATGCAAAATTATTTGTGATTTATATCATTTTGTTTTAATTCCTAACATTATATATCACAAATATGTAACAATTAGTCGCATACAAATTTAATCAATTCACAAATATAATTATTTATTACAATACACTTTCAAATGATTAATCTATAATATGATAGATTTATTAAGCATTTCCATATTTCCACTAACGTGATTTAAATATTATGAAAAATAGTTCAAGTTCATAAATCATATTATAAAATATCTATGTTAATTATTAATCATTCAACTAGCTCATAAATACATTTTTTATGGAAACAACTAGATTACATAGATGTTGGCCTCTCTAAATTTATACAACAAATTATAATAACATAAGTAAGCATGCATCTAAACTAGAATTTATCCTTCAACTAAGCAACTACATGTAGGCAAATTTTGTCCAACAAAGTCATTTAGAGGTTAAACCTAGCTTGAATGTGCCTTTGAGGTTTTGAACCTTGGTGGATGGATTTTTAATCACATACCATCATCCTCACTAATTGTGCTCAACTAATTGAGCTACAAACCTTTAGCAATGTACATTATTCTTGAATAATAACTTTATTAAACTTATTAAACTAAAAAGATAAAAATACAATACTCACAACAAAGAGTGGTTTGTAGAAACAAGAGCCAAAAATGTCACTACGCAATGAGAGCTACACTATTAGAAGAGGATCATGATCACCTAGTTTACCTCTTATATTAGTGAGGATGGAACCATTAGAAATTGGTTGTCAGCCAAAGAGAACACTTTCCTCTTCTTAATCTTCATATACAAGCTATTGAAAATGAACTAGAGAAATTGCTAGATCTTTATCTAGTTTAGCTCTTAAATATTGAGGATGGAACCATTAGACATTGGTTGTTATCCAAAGAGAACACGTTCCTCTTCTTCATCTTCATATACAATCTATTGAAAATGAACTATAGAAATTGCTAGATCTATGCAAGAAAAAAATAAAATACTCACAAAAAAGAGTGGTTGGTAGGAGGCCCCAAAAAACAAGAGCCAAAAAAGTTGTTAGGAAATGAGAGCTACACTATTAGGGAGATGATCATGATCATCTATTTTACCTCTTATAGTAGTGAGGATGGAACCATTAGAAATTGGTTGTCAGCGAAAGAGAACACTTTCCTCTTCTTAATGTTCATATACAAGCTATTGAAAATGAACTAGAGAAATTGCTAGATCTTCATCTAGTTTACCTCTTATATTGGTGAGGATGGAACCATTAGAAATTGGTTGTCAGCCAAAGAGAACACTTTCCTCAAGTCTTAATCTTCATATACATGCTATTGAAAATGAACTAGAGAAATTGCTAGATCTAGGTGAGAAAAATTACTAGAATCTAGCTAGACAAGAGCTCCATATACCCATGTGACGAGGTTGTTGGTGGGAAAGAGAGTTGGGACTATCCACAAGTAGTGCAATCCCTAGCATGTTGGGAAGGTGGTTGAGAGCCATGTGATTGGGTGTTATTATCTCTTCTAACATGTTGGCTATGCCAATTACACCCACATAGAGGGTAGTGACCTTGGTGGAAAACAAAAGGAGCTATTATGTCTTCTAACACTTTGAAAAGCATAAAAGGGGCATTACCCTACTAATTTAAAATACCTATAGATGAGAAAATTTAAATGCAACTTTTTTTTCTTGCATGTAAATTTGCATGTGCACATTAGAGCAAGTCACAGTAGTGTAATGTGAAATCACCTACACAACTAGTTATCACTATAATAGAAAAAACTCTATTTACCAAATGCTAAAAAAAATATCCATCCTAAAGCATACCAAATCTAAGTAAATTTGAAAGGGAGACAAAGCCAATCTCTTAATAGAACCAAATTTCATGAAAATGAGTTAGTCTTGAATAACTTAAAGAAGTCATGAATCCAAGTGGATAGGATTCGTGGGCCCTATTACAAAACCAAAAAATATGCTTGAGAGTCTTAGGTTGTCCACATAATGGATAATAGGAATTAAGAGATCCCAAATGAGATAAACATGATCAAAGTGGAAGGATTGATAAAAAAATGCACCAAGTGAAATAACCAAGCTTCAATTCAAGAATAGATGACCAATCAGTCTAGAACATGTAGTGTCAAGTACATAGAGAGGATTGGAGGTACCATTGTATAATTAACAAGACTACCATGGGGAGATGAGACATACACCACACATATCCATTACAAGTTTTTTCACTATGAAATAGAGAATCCTAATACCATTTGCAATCCTTCCATTAGGGTTTGAAAACTCTAACCTCATTTTTATGAAAAAAGTGGGGGGGAGTATCATTAATAAGTGTCTAGTAAGTCTCTTGATCCTAGTTTGACAACTAGAATTTCAATTTGGCCTCAAGCCAAGTTAACAAATTCTTGGCGTGTTTGTTGAAAAAACATGATAGCATTTTTATCCCTCTTTTATAAAAATTCAAAGCTTTAATCCAAGGGGCTTTAGCCAAAGGTTAGCCTTGCCATGAAAGAATTGGAAACCACCAAATATACTATTATTAATAGAAATACCTTTACAAAAGTCATTTTCAACCCGAAAAAGATAAGTCTTGATGGATTCCCAAGTTGAGCATATGCTTTTGATAATAAAAAAATGTGGCATGCATTTGAGTAGGTTCTTTCTTATTGAGAAGAGTATGAAGCCCAAGTTTTTTTCAAGCTAGGCACCCAAAGGATGCTCTAGATAAAATAAAATAACAAATTCAGAATTTTTAGGAATATTTTCATTTTAGAGCCCTAATAGTCCATTTAGCACAAAGTGCTAAGTCTTGACATAGATTGAGTGCAAGCCTAAGCCCCTAGATTCATGGGGGAATATCAATACTACCAAGCTACATGATGAAAGCCTTCCAAAGAGGCTTGGAGGAAATCTCTAAAAACAATTAATGTTCAAGTATGAAGCCTTAGAAGGAAATATAGACATGTAAAAAATACTGATTGATCTCGCACACTTGATCATGATTACTAACACTAGTTCATCCTGAATCATCTCCTTTACTAACAATTTAATTGAATAATCTTTATTTGATTAAATTCATCACATTTCATCTCTTAATTAAATAAATCAATTTTATTTAATTAGCTTCTATAGTCTCTCTTTAATTAAATAATTCATTTTATTTGATTAAATCTTTAAAGTCATTCTATTAAATTAAATAAATTAATCCTTATTTGTTTTAATCTAACACCATCCTCTTTAATTAAATAAATCCAACTTTATTTAATTAAGTATAAATCATTTTCCTATCATTTTGATTTAAATTAATCTTAAAATCTAAATGAAATTGTCAAATCAACTAATCTCCCTCTTAATTAATCAAATCCTGATTAATGCTAATCTTAGTCCATCAAATCCTCTAGCTTTCATAACTTGCTCATGGAATCATTTTAATTGATTTATTAAATCTCTATTTCATTTTAAAAAGGCATTAAAGATGGAATATTCTTCAAATTTGAAATCTCCCCCAAAAGGGTTTGTACATCTAACAAAGTATTAAAACCTCTTACATGTCCTTTTCTTGAGCCATGTGGTATTAATTTCATCTTTCACCTCATCCTTAAAGCCATCTTTTGAATTTTAAATCTCCCCCTCATTTGCACAATAACCA
Source organism: Sequoia sempervirens (assembly GCA_007258455.2). Lineage (NCBI taxonomy): Eukaryota > Viridiplantae > Streptophyta > Pinopsida > Cupressales > Cupressaceae > Sequoia > Sequoia sempervirens. The sequence goes on from VDFB02321670.1 coordinate 95,774, forward strand.
AAATGTGCTCAACCTTTGTCCATTAGCATGATGACAAGTGGTGCTTTATCATTGGATCAATTTTAGTCCCACATCCTCCATATCTTTCATTGTTCAATCCTTATCTCTTATAAATAAAGGCCTTCTCTATTTTGTTGGAGGAGCCACAATCAATGTAAAATCATTATGCTCATTTAGGAGGAGAATTGGAGCCAAAGTTATCATCTTCATATCAAGTTCATCCATTCCTCATCCATTTTTATCATTTCTTAGCTAGGTTATGCAAGATTTTCTCCAAGGAAGCATCAAATCATCATCAATCTTCATCAAAGATTATCAATCCTACAAGGGATTAAGAAAGGGCCATTTTCCACATTAAAATGGCACCAATTCCCCCATGGGATTGAGAGTTTGCATGCTTAAATAAGATTTAATTGATTTTCTTGTTTTGCTCTTCATTTCTTTCCTATTTTGAGCATTGTAGATGAATTTCATGGGGAATTTTAGTTCTAATTTGCATTTGGATCTAACATTGTGTTTGTTTGCTATGATTGTGTAAGTCTAGGATTGGGGTTCACAGGAACCCAACAAGAGGAGTAACACACTTTAAATTTGCTAGGCAAAGAGAGGAGGTATATAATCCACCAAGTCCATTTTTTAATTTTGAAAATAATAGCCTGTCATAAGGTAGTTAAGGAGGCATAGACAGAGGGAATGCCAAGAAATTTGGAACCTCCTCATGATTTATCCAAATCTAACCATCCCAACTTTAAAAAAAAATATTATCTACAAAATTACATCTTTTACCACTAGTGAATACATCTCTAACAAATATATTAATCACATCCTTTCACAAAATATAACAATTAAAAGTAAATAAAAATATCTAAATAAAAAAATGTCATTGAAAAGGCGACTTCAAAACCAATATTATTAATACCTAATTCAATATTTTTGTTTCTAGATATTAATCTCTCACTAGCAATTCCTAAATATCTGACTACCTATGTAGAGTTACCAAACGAGCTTGAAGATGCTAAATTTGACCATCAAAATCAAACTGCACAATACAATTTGAAGTTGTCCTTTGACAATACCTCCTATAATTTGAACCATGGATATTCAACTGGAGATCTTCAGGCGAAGAAGCTGATTGCCTGATACATTTTTAGATAAATTTAAAAACAAGAATAAATAAATAAAAGTGGGTATTTTTTATTCGACACGTTGATTTTGTGACGTAGCAAAGTTTTGCTGGGACATCATACACTGATTCTCTTAGACTTAAATGTATTTTAGTATTTATCTTATTTTAATTTTTTGTCTATACTGAGGAAAAAAGGTGAGTCATAATACAATTATTCTATTGTTGCCAGATCTTTTGATCTTCTATTATTTAGTCACTTCACGTTTCTTCCTGGTATATGTCAGCATATGTTAACCTTATCTTGTGAGAATCCTAAAATCACTATGTGAAACTCACTTTATAAATCCCCCATTTTGTATCAATGCTTTACACTGGTAATCTGAGCATTCATCATGGCAAAGAAGAGCTCTTGTAGTTTGTTGATATTGTTTGTTGCAGTCCTCTTTCTTAGTCTCTGCAAATGCCAAGGTTTGGACAGAAATCTTGGAAGAAAACCCATCAAAGGAAGAAAGTATGCAGGTTTCTTTGATTTACACAAGGGCAATCTGCATGTCAACCTTACCAACTGGGGAGCTACTCTGGTCTCCCTCAAGACCCCTGATAAAAATGGTATGTTTAACTCCCTAAGCATTGCATTTGTCTTGAGTCCTTTTACAATGCAGAAATGTACCTGATCATCTTCATGTGTATGCAGGGCATCTAGCAGATATACTTCTTGGCTATGACTCTTTGGCCTCATACATGGTAAGTATATTTTTTGTCATTTTAATTCATTGCAGTCATGGATCTTTACCATGTACAGGTTTATCATGTGGTTGCATTTCTGTGCAGAAAATGAGCTCCAGTAGGCCGTACATGGGTGCCATTATGGGCCGTGTAGCCAACAGAATTAAGAATGCACAGTTTACCCTTGATGGGAAGAAATACCATCTGTATGCCAATGATGGGAATAATTCACTCCATGGTAAATCCCTGCCCTGCCCTTTCTAGGTCTTTTCCTAATTAGACTAAAGATGCTTCTACACTTTGAAACTGATGGAGTAAAATAGTCTTCAACTATCTTAAAAAGTTTGAGAGATTTGTTAGCTTTTTGCAATGCACTCTAACATAGCTCATAAAATGCAGGAGGAAGAAGAGGCTTTGACAATGTGTTGTGGGATGTAGTAGAAAAGAAGGGTGGAAGCAAACCATCTATTAAATTTGTTTATCACAGCTTTGATGGCGAAGAAGGTAAGAATGGAATGGCTGTCATATTTAGGCCAAATTGGTCTATAGGAGTAGGAGCTGTCATAGTTTATCTACTTGTTTGGATGGTTGAAATGGGTGTTTAGTTCTACAATGAATTTATAATGTTTAACAGAGAAAGGCTTCTAGGGAAGATCTGTGATTTAATCCAACCTTCAACAACATCCAAGACTTGGATCACACTAACTTGATGGTTTTACTAGTGTGATTGGTAGATGGTGGTTATAAATTGATATTGTCTTTCTCAAAAAGCCTTTATGTCTATTGGTTATGGGTCTTGGAAGCTTTAAAAACTCCTTTTATTAGATTTGTCTGATTCTTCTTAATTTATGTGCCTGCAACTTGTCAAAACCCATGTGTTCATTGCATATAAATAAGTTGTGGGTCTCAAGTTTCAAATTGGATTTTTGTTTATTTTGGAGATTCTGCAGATTGTCACTACAATAAGTCCCCAGGTAGATTTACCTTTTAAGCCGGGAATTAGTCTAAATCTACTTATCAGTAAAGATAAGTTGGTTTCTGATCTAAGCATTGTTTTAAATTTTCATCAGTAAAGACAAGTGGGTTTTTGTTGTGAGCATTGTTTTAAATCTTCTTGTGAGTAAAGGCAAGTGGGTTTTCTGATATGAGCATTGTTTGAAATGAGTAAAGTGGGTTTCCAAATGTGGCCATTGCTGTAAATTTACTCAACAGTGCAAACTAGTGGGTTTCTAATATGACCATTGTTTTTGTCACTGCAACAGGATATCCTGGGGATCTGAATGTGTATGCCACATATAGTATAAGCCGTGATATGGAGTTGACACTAGATATGGAAGCAATACCAAGGAACAAGGCCACTCCTGTAAACCTGGTCAACCATGCTTACTGGAACCTTGCAGGGCAAGACAGTGGGAGGGACATACTTGACCATACTGTAAAACTATGGGCTTCACATTATACTCCCGCAGACAAGTACCTGATTCCTACAGGACAGATCTTGCCTGTAAAAGGAACTCCTTTTGACTTAACTAAAGAGACTGTTGTCAGGAGCAGAATTAATAAGGTCCCAAGCTTTGAGGTGCCCCCTGGGTTTGATATCAATTATGTTCTTGACAGACCCAAGTCAATGAAGGGGCTAAGAATTGCAGCAAGAGCCAAGGATCCATGGAGTTCAAGAGTGCTTGAAGTGTGGACAAATGCACCAGGCATGCAGTTCTACACCTGTAATAATCTCAAGGAACAAGTGGGCAAAGGAGGTGTGATATACAAGCCACATTGTGCATTAAGCTTTGAGTCACAGGCTTTTCCCAATTCTGTAAATCAGCCAAATTTCCCATCTGTGATTGTGCATCCAGGTCAGGTCTACAGGCACACCATGCTGATGAAATTTTTAGTTGATCTGTAGTCAGCGATCAGGCTTTTGGTTTTATGGCCTGACCATCAAGGGGGAGTGAATAGAATCCCTACAGGCCATTAGTATTGCTTTTAAATGTATCTAATGAGGTAGTACTAAATAAATAAAGATGATTAATGAGTCTTGAGTATATTTTTTAATCTACATTAGTGGTGATAAGCTAATTATTAAGTTTGTTGAATTCCGACTCAATGACCAGACAGTCAAAGAAAACGATGGGCCGGAGACTAATATGCAGTGTAGTAACGTTTCGCATTTGTTTCCTATGCATATATTTGTTCAACGATAAGGACAAAGAACAGTATGTAGAGTCAGCACAACAAATACTTTTTTTCATTTCTGTTTTTTTTAACTCTTTATTCTGATGATGGATCACTGTATGAGTTTCAAAACGTTGATGAAAAAACTAACACACAATCACATCCATCAAGATTAAATACAGATTTGGTTGAGAGTCACCTGTAAATGTTCAATTTTATTTTATTTAAACATCATGCTTTTCAATGGTTAAATAGTCAATATCAATCTTACACTTCATTGTTATCAAAAAATCGTAAACAATTGTTTCATTTTTATTGGTCAAAATTTACCTATAACCTTTAAACAAAGTATTATATCAATCTTACACTTCATTATTATCAAAAAATTGTAAACACTTGTTTTATTTTTATTAATCAAAATTTACCTATAACCTTTAAACAAAGTATTATTTAATATTGATCAAAAGTTACTTTGACAGTGAAACTAAGTATTATTTAAGGATAGTCATTTGTTCTATGTGGAGAGGTATCAAAGACTTTGAGTTGTATTAATGAGTTGGATTTACTTTTCTAAATAAGTGGGATAAGTTTTTTCATCCACATTACATTTAGTAATCATTATTACAATGAAGAAAAACACAATACAATGTAAATCACACAAATATCTTTTAGGTATATCAAACTCATTAACATGTGTTGGAAAAAGTCATTAATGTTTAATGTGATGTTTATTTGTATATTTTTATTTAAAGGTTTATTTTATTTGGCTATCTTGATATGGTACTTTATATTATTATTAAATATATTTTGAATTTACTAAAACATATTTATGTAATTCTAAAATTTGTTTACTCAAATTAATTTTCATTTAGTTATGCATTTATTTTGAGAGAATCTCTTAATAAAAATACATAACAATATATGACACTTTTTGTATTAAGTCATGCTCCTTGATCCTATCTATCAATTATATACTCCTTTCATACATTTCTATACATTTGGCCTTATCATTGCTCCATTTGCACTTGCTTCCACATGTACATACCAATATTAGCTTAAATTCACATACATTCATTCTCTACCTCAAAATTTGGTTTCAATTATCCTAGGTCATTTCTACAATGTGCAAGATATATCTCACATAATGTAGATCTAACCTAAATTTCAAAAAAATCAAAATCGTTAATTCGTACCTTTTCCACTAACTATTGGGAGTTGACTTGGTATATGTTTATGCAACAATTTTTTATGTTTAGATATTTGAAGAAATTTACTTAGACATTAATCAAGATCCTAACATTATTTAGTAATTATTTGAACTCCTTGAGCATACAAGGAGTATTCATTGTAGAAAAACTTCAAATTGAGTGCTAAAAAAATCTATCTACATTGGAATTCACATCCTTTGATATTTATATGCTTGCCTACTATTTGATATTTGCCAAATTTTGCCAAGGTCTAAAGCAAACCATTCTAGGGGGTCCTAGTGATCCAACCGGTGCCTTGAGGTATTTTTTAAATACCATTATTCCTTAAAATAAAAATAATAATAGACTTTGAGGTTAATTATGGAGCAAACAATGTGTATTTCACTAGATCATATCTATAGATCATAAAACAAACATGCATTAAGTAACCTTAATATAGATCCACAAAATCAACCCAAAAAAGTTATCATACATAGGATTCTAAGTGGCACATAAAAGGAGGATATCATTTTCTAGAACAAGTCATCAAAATCTACATTGCATCAAATTTATTCATCTACATGGGTTTTAGAGCTTTGTATCATAATATATTGCATTTACTATTCTAAAATAGCATTGCCTATTTAATTTATCACTCACAACTAATTATTAATTAATCTATGTTGATTTATTGTAATTCCAAAATTTTAATAAAGAAAAATGAGACGTGCACAAAGATGGGGAACCAAAAAATGACCACAATCAATTTTTGGTCCATCAAAGAGAAAATGTGAGCATGTTATACTATGCTCATATTATGGCTTGATAATGATCAAGTCTAAGTCAATCACTATCTATAGACACTAAAAATTGTCCTTCGCCTACAAACACCATTTTTCTTTGTCAACCCCCTTTCTTAATTATTTGATTATTATCTAAGGTCATGTTTCTTATATTAATTAAACAATTTTAATAATTTAATTAATTCATCTCTTTTTCTTTTCTTTTATTCCTCCTTTTGATTAATTAAATCATTTTTATTTATTTAATTACATTACAAATGTATCCTTTCCTTTATATTTAAATAATTTTTTATTTATTTAAATATTATAATTAAATAATTAAATAATTATTTTAATTATTTAATTATTCATTAGCCTCTTCTTCTATAAATTAAATGAATTTTATTTATTTAATTACTTACTAATTTGTCCTTTTCTTCCACTTTTAAATTAAATTATTATTTAATTTAAAATTCAACTTTCCCTCTTATTCTATAATTAAATAATTGTTTAAATTATTTAATTATTCAGTTTCCTTCCTAAATTAAATAATTATTTAATTATTTAATTTCCTCCAACAACCTCTTTTTTTGTGTCAACCTCCTTATCCATGTCATCATTATCTCTTCGCATCTCATTTAATTTTCACCCTTGATTGATCCAATCTCAATCGTCCATCCTTAACCCAGTCCTATCTTTCCCCTAATTTAGTCCTAACCCTATTTCATACTACATCTTTCAATCTTGTTCATTGATTGTCATGTCATGTATTGGCCTTTAATCCTAGCCCTTCATTCACATTTGGCCTTCTATAAAAGAGACCCATCATTTTCATTTCAACCCCACATTGAAGGCTATTCAAAGAAAGTACATTCAAGGAGACAAGTACAATCTTCAATATTTTTCTATCATTATTAGTAGGCTTATTGTTGCATACTCAAAATATGAGGGCAATCAAGCATATAAAGCAAGAGGGAGAAGGACAGTGGAGGTGAATCAACCATGGCATAGAGATATTTGATAATATTGCTTTATGTTTTATATTTCTATATTCATTTGTGCTTCATTGTGGGTTTAGGGCTCTAGGGTTTGAGTTTTATTGATTCATGCCTTTAACCTTGATTTTACACTATTCTACACTATCAAGCCAAAATATGCTCACATTCACTCTATGCTAAAATAAAATAAAAATAAAGGTTGATCTCATTTGATCCTAAACCCATTTTTTTCAAGCCCTTATATAAGAAAGGAAAAATACAAGTGCATTTGTGACTTCTTTGAGTGGAATCAAGCCAGGAAAATGATACCATAACATGCAAAAGTTTGAAGCAATATTTTTTTTAGGTTTTAGCAGTTTAAATGAAAATGAATCTACATTTATTTTTACTTTCTTAAATTTTAGGAATTGAAAATTATTAGAACATAATGTTATAAGAGGTCATTACCCTTATAACATTTATATATTGTTCTAATACAAGATTATAAAACCTTATACATTATATGTTTTATTAAGCATATCTCAATAAAAATAATTATAGTCTAATACTATTAGATTATTAATTATTTATGAATGGGGTTGTTGAATAGGTGTGAGGGTAAGTGCACCAAGTTCTAACACAAAAATGGCTCTTAAGATGCCACTTTTTTTTCTTTTTTTTTTTTTCTGAAATTAGCAAAATCTGATGTGCATGAGAAAATGAAGATAGTTACACTCAAAATTTGAAGATGCGACAAGAACAAGAGTTGAAGTGCTTCGAGTCTAGTTTCTAAGATACTATTTTTTTTTTTGAAAATAATGAAGATTAAGCCCATTTCAAAAATGGAGGGGGCCAAAACAGGTCCTATTTTTATTAAAAAAAGTAGCATAGTGTCTAAGACCCCCCCTTTTTCATTAATTCTTTTTAGAATTTCAAAAATCCGAATGGTGATAAATTAGTTGACACCATTTAGTTTATCCTAATTCTTTCAACTATTTTTTTAATGAATATATAATATTTTATGAATTTTCAAAGTGTACACATCTTGAAATGCTAAAATTTGAGTGCGCTCCCCCCTAAATTTTTTGAAAACTAAACAAAAATTGATTCTTTTTTTCATCACATGTAGAATGGAGTCTAGTTTAAAAAAATGTAATTTGTTTCAAGATTCGATGAACAAGTAAAGTCTATCCTAAAACTAGAACATGTTGGGTTTTGATAAAAAAAGAGGCAATAACAAGAGAAGTTATGGATGAAAACCTTAACATAATCAAAACATAAAAAAAAATATGTATTTAGATAGCTAAGAGAGAGACTAATGTCATAAAAATTTTTTTATAAACTTGCATTGAAAGATGTGCAAACATGATGGTTAGCACGGCCAAAAATATATGAAAATTTGGTACCTTCCTAAGAAAATTGTCCATAAGCAGCGCAATTGGTGAGCACCAAATTTGGTGCTCTCCAAATGGGATATGCTATTTGGAGAGCACCAAATGAGTTGCATTGAACAAAAAATAACTTTTCTTTCTCTTTGTCTCTCTCTCCACCACTTTGATAATGCTTAGAGTTCACTGTTTATGATCGTTGATGGATAGTTTAGGTTTTACCTTTCACTCCCTCTTTGCTTCCTTCCCTCTTAACCAATGTGCACCCATTAGATCTCTCAACCCTCTCTAGGTCCCTCCTACACTCTCTACCTTGTCTTCCATCCTTAGGGTTTAAGGTATAGGTTTGAGGTTTTAATTTATAAGATAACTCCCCCTCTCAAGTCTCTTCCCCCTTCTATCTCAAGTCTCTCCCTCTCTCTCTATCCCTCCCACCCCCTCTCTCTCAAGTCTCTCCTTCGCTCTATCCCTTCCACCCTCTATCTCTTGGATCTCTTGTACCCCCTCTCCCTCTCTCAAGTCTCTCCCTCCCACCCTAACTATAAAAAACTCTCTCCCTTTCTCTATCCCTCTCACCCTTTGTCTCTAGGATCTCTCACACCCCCTCTCCCTCTCTCAAGTCTCTCCCTCCCACCCTTACTAGATAACTCTCTCTCCCTCCCAAGGTTCTCTCTCTCAGGTCTCTCCCACTCCCTCTCTTTATCTCCCTCTCAAGTCTCTCTCTCTCTCAAGTGTCTCCCACTCCCTCTCTCTCTCAGGTATCTCCCTCAAAATATCCTTCCCACCCCCTCTCCCTCTCTCACGTCTCTCCCCCTAGACCTTAACTAGATAACTCTATCTCTCCCTCTCAAGTATCTCTCTCTCTCAGGTCTCACTCCCTCCCACCCTACTTATACAACTCTCTCTCACTCCAAACCCCTCTCTCACACTCCCTCTCTCTTAGGTCTCTCCCTCAAAAATATCCCTCCCAACCCCTCTCTCTCTCTCTTAGGTCTCTCCCCCTCACCCTAAATAGATATCTCTCTCTCCCTCTCAAGTATCTCTCAGGTATCACTCCCTCCCACCCTACCTAGACATTTCTCTCACTCCAACCTCCTCTCTCTCAAGTCTCTCCCTCAAAATATCCCTCCCTCTCTCTCTCCCTCCCATAACTAGATAACTCTCTTTCTCTAACAGTATTGTCTCTCTCCCAGGTCTCACTCCCTCCCACCCTACCTAGAAAAATATCTCTCACTCCAAATCCCTCTCTTAGGTCTTTATCTTTCTCTCTCTCTCAACTATCTCTCTCCTAGCTATCTCTCTCTCATATCTCTCTCTCGAGTGTCTCCCACTCCCTCTCTCTCAAGTATCTCCCTCAAAATATCCCTCCCAACCCCTCTCCCTCTCTCAGGCCTCTCCCCTCACCCTAACTAGACAACTCTATCTCTCTCAGGTATCACTCCCTCCCACCCTACCTATACAACTCTTCTTTGGAACATCTTTGTAAAATTATCTCATTTTGAACGCTATGAGGGCACCAAACATTTCATCTACTAAATACTAATCCAACTCCTTATATTCTTCAATAGTATACACCTTTTGACTATAATATTTAGGGAGAGAACTCAAAACCTTCTTCAAAATCTCATATTCTTTCACTTCCCCACCAAGACCTCTGATGTCAGTGACAACTTCATTCACTAGGAGCATATAACTATCAATATCTTCATCCTTTGTCATCCTCAGGATCTCAAACCTACTCTTGAAAATTTGTGTCTTGGCTTGCTTTACTTTATTGTCTCTTTCATTGATTCTACTAAGTTTTCCCCAAACATCATTAGCAGAATTGTAATTCATCACCTTAAAAAGTTTTGAATTAGCTAACCACCACAACATAACATTCTTAACTTTGGCATTGTTCTCATATAATCAGATCCTAGGCGGGTCTGTTGGAGGAGCAATATGAGTAGTATAACCATCCTTGACATATAGCCAAACACCAAACCCAAGAGAGTTTAGATGACCTTCCATTCTCAACTTCCAAAAGGTGTAATTTTCCCCATCAAACTTAAGACATTTGTAAGCCCCATTATGTGCCATCTTGGATCTTTTCTTCAAGTGGTTAAGATTCTTTAGAGGAACTTGGATCTGATACCAATTGGTGAATGCACTTGGATATTGAGAGGGGGTGAATTGATATCTATCAAAATTCAAACCCTTCATATCTTAAACCCTTCAACAATGTATAAATCCAAGTTATTGACAAGATCAACAACCCATAACTAGATCAACAACACTTAATCAAATCAACAACAATGAAAGATAAGATAAAGAACACACATGTAAAATATAACACTAGATTTACGTGGAAAATCCAAGAATAGAAAAACCATGGTGAGAGTTAACTCAATATATGGATCTCATTGCTTAAACAATTTACAATTTTGTTTAAGGCTCATTGCCTATGGACTTACAGGCTAAGGCACACAACCTTAGGGAAAGATACAAGGGACAGTTTGCAGTAATGAGGTGCACAACCCCAAGGAAGGATACAACTTACAAGGACCTAATGAAATTAACTATCTCAAAGTAGGATACAAGAAGATTTAGGAATTACAACATTTGTCAACAATACACTCTGTTGACTGAGGCATTAAGGATCATTTCCCTTTTCTTTTTAGAACTCACTAATTCAATTCATCTTTGCACATCTCCACACTCTCTCACTTCTTGCAATTGATTTTTTTTTGTAGTTATATCCTCTACAAGACCTAAAAACATCAATTAGGTTGGCCAAGAAGAATACAAATAATAATTTCAACAAGTCAGCCACAAAAAACATAATGTAGGCATATCCAAAAGATTGAGAGGACCAAAAAAAATCTTATTACATCCTTTAATGTGATCTTAAACAAATCACGCATTAGCACACATCAACCCAAGCCAACAACAAGGAAATGTGTAGCACATTACCAGTCATCCCAAAAACACAACTTTGACTAAATTTATTCAATGAGGTTCTTACAAGAAAGGATAGGACCCAAATACATCTTAACAAAATGTCATATGTTGTCACAAACCCCCAACCAAATGACACAAGCAAGATAAAAATTGAGCTATTGGCTAGATATCCACAAACTTCCTAGAAAACCAACTCAACACAATATGCAACACCAAAGAGATCAATCATTGATGTGTGAACCAAAAGGAGATGTTCCATAAACATCCAACAACACTTCTATAAACTTCTTTCACATAATCATGCCACAAAAAAGCACTACAAAACCAAGCAGAAGTAGAACACTTCATCATAGAAGCACAAAATACATAACTATGAGATAGAATATTAACAAACCAACTTGTAGACCACTTCATTGCATGAAAAATAAAGTGAGGCACTGCACAAACACTAAGAGAACATACACCAAGACACATGAGTAGAAACATGCAATAAAATAAATGCAAAGAAATTTTTGGACTAGTCTAAACAACCAACAAAAGTTTCCAACTCACTACAATTACTAGAAACCCCCTCGACAACACTAGCGACATGAATAGATAGGAGTGTGTAAGCCATAGTCTAAACCTGGTCTAACATGGTCAATAAACACAAGAATTAGTTATAGTATCACATATAAATTAGGCTCCCTATGACATACTTGAAATCATAAAGCATGAAACAAACACTATAAAAACATGAAAGAGCACAAAATATGTGAATGAAACTAAACTAAGTACTCCAAACCTCATCCCATAGGGGGATTGGTGCCAAATTGATGTGGAAAATAGCCCTTTCTCAATCCCTTAGTGGACAAGCTCCATGATTTGTGGATAAATGTGGTGATTTTGATGCCAAATAGTGATAAATCGAAGCCAAAATGATGAAGAAATCATGTGATAGATGATGGATCCATTCTTCATAAGAGAGTCTTTTATTTATAGGACTCAAGGGTTGGAAGAAGACGTGAAATTAGGCAATGTAGGACTAAAATGAGGATCACTAGCCTTGTGTCACAAGGCTAATAGAAGCAAATAGGGATATGTTCCCATTCAAGTGTATTCACATCTTAGGAGGAGAGATTTAAGGAGTTAAGGCAAGGTGGCTTGTGTAAGAGGGATGTAAGAGGCCATTTAAGGAATGCGGGTGAGAATGTAAGAGACAAAACGACATGTAAGAGGCCATTTAAAGCCTTTTTTAAGAGAAAGGTGGATATTGTAAGAGCATTAAAGGCCTTTGTAAGAGGCTTTTAATATTTGGGAGGGAAGTTCAAATGGAGGAGTCATTGAGAGAATATCCTTTTGTGAGGGTAAATACCTATTAATTAATTTGTAAAAATTAATTACTTGTGCAAGTGGGGTTAGTAAATCATAGGTTTATATAACCTTGGTGGGGTTAAAAGCTAGAGGATTGGCTAATGAAGATTAGCAAGTGATTTAAGGTTAATTAATCTAGAATTAATTAATCTTAGGTGGGTTAGGGTTTTTAGAAGAATATGACATTTAATTAAATAATTAGATTTATTTAATAAAATGAGAAGACAAGGGTTTTAATTAAATGATTTGCATTATTTAATTAAGTGGGATGAGAATTAGTAAGAAAGGGGGTTAATTAATCCAATAAAATTAATTATTTGATTAATAGGAGAAAATGATGAATTTAATTAAACAATTAGATTATTTAATTAAATGATTAGTTAGAAGTGATTTAGGATGAAATGATGTTAATAATTAGATTCAGATGTGTAATACCGATCGGGACTATTTAAGTGTCTACATTTTTCCTCTCTTTGAAGTAAGGTACACGTTACATTGGTTCAAAGATTGACGTGTTTCAAATTCAACTCTGCTATCAAGATCAAAATTCAAAAAAATTATGATTTTTTAGATGCCCCATCATTGCCCCAACAAAAGGAATTACATTGCTACGGAGTAAAACATCCACAAAACACAAACATAGAATCCTAAACCACAATATCATATCTTCAATAATGGAGGAATGTGGAGCATTAGATCCCAAATAGTCTTCCAAGCAACATTCTATAACAAAAGCTTTCACCAACATGTGGAGACCAAACCTTCCTTTCAGCAATACATACTTCCACAAGAACAATAGGAGAGAGCGTTCAAAATACTACAGACCATCGACATTAGTTCTAATCCTCATCTTAATATATCATCATGATTTTATCTCTTTTGACAACAATCATACTCAATACTAATTTACTTGATATCAACTAAGGCATGACAACCAACCATGAACATCGACAACATCAAAGTCATGACATACAAGCAATTCCAACCAACCATCATCGAGTATAAACAACATACAACTGAAAGCACCACAATAGAAAGCAATAATAGTAGCCCAAACTGAGTGTAGACACATGCACCAATGATAACCCATATCAAACAACAATCTCACAAATCTCCCCAAGTGTTGAAAAAAATGTCAACAAAATCACCAAGTGTTGAAATCAATAACAACCATTTCCAACAAAAAAAACTCACTGGAAGTGTTGACATCAATGAAAACCAATGCCAACAATTACTTCATAGATAAGGGTATTAATTAATAAAATAATTTATGAAAGGGTCGTGTATGTCATAAACACTCAGTTGAAAATAAAAGAAAAGTGTAGTCCTCAAATCAACTAAACAAGTTGGTCTTCCCTTTCACTCATAGTTTCAAACTAGACCTTGAACCATATGACAAAAAAATTATATGAGAAAGAGGAGGTCAAACCTAGTTTTGAATATTATCTTTTGGTTTTGAATTCCTAGTCTAAATGTCCTCTTTAGGCTATCATGGTAAGATGATTGTAAGGATATTATAGGTCAAAATTGCTAGTGATATGACATGTTTCAAAAACTTTCTTAATGTTCATTCTCTTTAACTATGAGATTAAATTCTATGTAGATCATAAACAATTAGTATTGTCTACTTATTAGTTCCTTATAACTACACTCTCTTCTACCATTTAAAATTTTTGGTGAGCTTAAATTTATAATATTCCCTTACGAAAATGTTCACAACAATAATCAACAAGCTATTTTTCACTTTACGGTGTAGCTAGAAGGAAGTGCACAAAGATGGGAAACTAAAAAGGGGTCTTAAGTGGCCAATTTTTTTCTAAAATTAAGAAAGACTCACCTTGGTTGAGAAATTGAAGATAGTTACACTCAAAATTTAAAGATGCAACAAAAATAAGAGTTGTAGTGCTCTAAATCTACTTTCTAAACTACTAATGTTTTTTTTTTAAATGGTAGAGATTAAGGAGTTCAAAAAGGGAGGTCACATAAATTGGTCCTAGTTTTTTCAAAAAAACATAGCATAGCGTTTGGTGTGCCCATCTTAAAATTTTAAATTTTTTTCAGTATTTTAAAAATTGCTTCAGTGAGAAATTATCTAACACCATGTAGTTTATCCCGAACTTTTTTACTATTTTTTTCATGAAAATTTGGTTTTTTACCAATTTTGAAAGTGGGCACATCTTGAAAACCATAAATTTGAGTGTTCCCCCCCTAATTTTCCATCCAAATGCAATTTTCCACCATTATGAGGACTAATTTTTGCTATAGCAAAAGACACTATACACCAAGGTATAAAGGACCAAAGTAGATTAGTGTCTAATGTATGAAACAAACACATCAAACAAGAAGGCTATCCCAACACCCCAAAGTCATGATGACCTTGGTTGGGCTAGGTATTGGGATAACCACAAGCACACAAGGATGCCCCAATGTAACACAAGACCTTAGGGATTTGGTGGGTACTACGTGGGACAAGCGAGAAGACAACAACAAAGAAAAGATGATATGATGGATCAAGGCAAACATGACAAGTGATGATAGGGAGCTCCAATGATAAACAAAAGCCAAAAGCATCAAAATATCACAATCAATTTCAAACGTCCTTTGCCATAGGATCAAGGGGATGGATGGGATTGATGAGGTTTGTTAGGAAGGATGCATCCTATTGAGACCGATGATGGATACTAAACTCAAAGATTGATATGATGCGGGATATTTGGAACCGATTGGATTTGATGATACAAGTGGATCTTGTTTGTTAAGAACCAGCTAGATAAGGGCATAGCTTGATGATGTGACACAAGAGACATTACACAAGATAGGAGACTGCCACATCCTAGCAACCTAGGGGCTCGGGGGCTAATCAAAGATTATCCTTGCCTATGTGAAAGTGTAGAGCCCTCATAGTTCGATAAAAGGATGATGAAAGACCATGATGGGGACTTCAATGGATGATAAAGATAGGATGGGGAAAAGGAGAAAAGTGGACAATGAAGATCGATGATAGACAATAAAAGAGCAGATGGACAAAGCCTCGGGGTGGATCAAATGATCGACCTTGCCTACGTGAAAGCGCAGGGGCAATGTATTTCAATAAAAGGCCAAAGAAAAATGATGGATAAAAGATGATGAGATAACCATGAGAAGCAGATAAAATGATGGGACCGATACGATGAGACAATATATACCTATTGGATTGGATAGGATGTTGGTGATCACAAAGCTTAGGGATGGGATAGTTATCCAAATCATCAAAAGATGAATTGGTAGGATGATAAGATGGAGAGATGAGGGATGAAAAAGGAGAGGAGATTGAAAATATGTGCAAAAGAATCATAAGTGATGATAAGATAGAAGGAATTGGATTGCATGGGGAGTAGCCTATAGCTAGATACCAATGGCAAGGGATTATGAGAGGGGATGAGGATAGAGGATGGGGGGGAAAGGATTGTTTGGATGGATTGGATAGAGGGATAAGGATTTGGATGAGGAAAAGGTTACCAGATGGATAGATGAAAATGGATGCTATGATGGAAGGATAGGAAGATAAGGATGGGGAGATGGATATAAGGATGGTTTGGAGGGATAAAGGATAAGTATGGGGAGATGGATATAATGATAAGGACATGAGGATAGGGAAATGGAATGGATTGCTTTGATGGAATGAATGATGTCTCCAAGGACTATATCACAAAGGAAGATAGATGCCCCCACTCTAGATATGTTAGGTGCGAGGAGGCATGAAGGATGCAATAGAGAAGGATAGGTAAATAAAGGAGTGAGATGGATGGATAAGGAAGAGAGATTGAGGGTAGCATGACGGGTGGATAAGGAAGGTAGATGAGTGTGAATGATTAGGATAGTGTGCGAAGGAGGGAAATGTATGCTAAGAGGTGTCAAAATCATGTTTATATGTTTTTCCCTATCATTATCAAGATCACAAGGAGGATGGAAGGATTGGGATAAATGAGATATGCCAAGCAGGATTTGTAAGATAGGTAGGATGGAGGGGATGAACGAAAATGACATATAGCAAGAAGATGGGTGTATAGTTGGAAGCATATATCAAGAAGTTTCCCCCAAGGGCAGATGGGGATTTATGCATGATGCCTATTTCCCAGGTTTTCATCATGGTACTTATCCAATGGGCTTGTTTGCCAAGTTTTCACCATTGGACGGATTATTTCTCTATATATATATTTTTATTATTATTTTTTTTTGACCTTTTTGGATTTTTTGACCTTTTGGATAGCATGCAGAAGGAGATGGATAAGGATAGGGAGGTGAATAAGAAGATTTAGAAGACATGCAATAAGGATATGGATGAAGGACTCAAGCATCAAGTTCCATACAAGGTGTTAAGAGCTCATATTCGAAGTGACTGTTGGACATTGGTACAATCTTATTAGGATAAATGGATTATGAAAGAGGATGAATTAGAGGGATTTGATGGGGGAGATATGTGGGGTAATGAATGGCATGTTGGAAAGTGTATGGATGGAATGATGGGGTGGATATGTGATGGGGAGATGTATTTAGGACCAACATTCGCACATGTGGTGGTGGATGTGAAAAGATAAGAGGATTAACAGATGGAGAATGTGTGGATAATGGAGGAGATAGAATAGTGAATTTTGGGACATAGGGACCCAAAACAGATTTAGGAGAGGGTGGATGAAAATGATTAGCTTTTGGATGAGCAATGTTGGATGTTGTTACATATTTTTTCATTTGAAGGCATTGCATCTTTTTTCTTTGGGATCCACATGGTTTTGATCTTTGCTTTGGTGGGCCTTTGTGGCCTACAGATTTGATTTGGATTTATATTTTTCTTCCCTTCACCATGTCTTTTAGACAGCACATGGGGAGCATTAGATTCATGTGGATGTTTGGATTTAGGCACTTTTTCTTTGGCATCTAAAGTGCTTTTAGTAGCAATGGGATGGGTGCAAGGATATGGATGATGTAGAGCAATGGAGGTAAAATTTTGAGGATTATGTGTAGATGGAGAATGTGTAGGTATGTGCCTTTGTTGATCCTAATTAGGGGACATGCGAGAGGGATGTTTATCATGGATGACATGGATAGGTGTTGGATGGATGAAAGGATGAGATGGAGCAGGTGATGTTAGGATATACAAACCCAAAGCAAACAAAGTGGGTGGAGGGACATAAGAACCCAAGATGGATGGAGTAGATGAAGGATGTGAGATGGTGGAGGGAGGGATGTAACAACCCAAAATGGATGGAGTAGATGAAGGAGGAATATGGATAGTTTTTTTGAGGCGATAGGATAAAGGAGGGATGCTAGTATATGATCTGGTGGAGCAATGGGAAGAGCCTATATTTCTTTTGGAAGAGGATCATTGAGGACATCTAGAGGTTGTACCAACATCTTAAGATTGTGAGTCTTGTGAAATAGGTCCAAGACCTTGCATGTAGATTTTTTCTTTGACTTGGATGGGATCTAAAGTACCTTTCTCATGAAGGCCTAGACCTTTTCCTTGATAGCTCATTTTATTGAGCATGTGATCCATGATAGGATTTGTGCTATTCTGAAAAAATGATGTGAGTCCATTATTAGGTGGACGGTGATGGGTGGTATATACACTGTGTTTTTCTTCTGCAAGGAGACCACCATGGAAGAATGTGAGAGTACCAAGGGGATATGCAAGCGATGTTGGGATAGCAGTTTTAGGTGATGATGAAGGATCATGAGAGGGAGATGATGGGATAGCATCATTTGGATGGGTGGTATCAGGAGAGGGATTAGGGGATATGATAGGATCTGGATTTGTGGTAGTGGGCTCATGTGATGGAGATGGAGATGGAGTCGTGGAATATTAAATGACAAGGGGATCATGGAATGGAATGGATGGGGGACTATGATCTTGAGGTGGACTAGATGGGATGGTAGGATCTTGATCTGGAGAAGGGAATATGTTGGCATGCTTTGGATCAATCTCTTGGCATGACTCATCATGTGCGAGAGGCATGATAATGGAGTCTTGCTAGGACTCTTTAAGTGGGGAAGATGGGGGGATAGAGGATTCATGAAGCTCAAGGGAATGGATTTTGATAATACTAGGAGTGGGAGGAAGTGGATTGGATTTGGGTGTCATCAATGGGTTTGACTGCTCTCAGAGTAGGAGGTGGGTGCTCAATGGATTCGGTAGATGTGATGGTAGGAGATGGGGGCTCAGTGGATTCAGAAGATGTGATGGTTTTGATGGTTTGAGTGGTACTAGGGGTGATATCATCAATGATAGGTGTTGGGTGGAGAAGGGTCTCGTTACTAATGACCATGGATGATGGGTTGGGATGGCATGATTCCACAACTTCAAGGTGTGGAGTGGGAGATGTCTTCTTTGTTATAAGTCCTTGGATAACTTCTGGAGTGAGAAACTTGAATACTCTAGGCTGAGATGGTGTGGTAGAAGTGGATGAAGGATTATGGATTGGTGGGGGATTAGGACTAGGATTAGATGGGGGAATGGGATTGGATGTAGGACTAGGGATAGATGGGGGATTAAGATTAGATGAAGGGTTAATATAGGGGTATTGGAATGGTGAATTAGGACACGAGGATGTGGGTGGTGGATTGTAGTTAGGGTACTGGAATGGTGGACTAGGATGGGAAGATTGAGATGGTGGATTGAGATAGGGAAATGTGGATGTTAGATTAGGATAAGAAAATGTGGATGTTAGATTAGGATAGGTTGGTGTGGATGTTGGATAAGGATAGGAAGGTGTGAATGTAGGATTAGGGTGAGCAGATTCATATGGAAGATTAGGGTAGTGGGTATATGTGGATGAAGAATTGAGATGGGAGGATATGGATGAGGGATTAGGATGGGGGTATTGTGATGGCAGACTAGGATAAGAGGATGTGGGTGTTGGATAAGAGGATGATGTAGATGAAGTATATGATGGATATGATGGATATCCCTTGTCAAAAGTAGCATAAGGAGCATGATTAGGCATGGATGAAGACATAGCGGGATAACTCGAAGGGGTGATTGGACTTTGGAAAGTGGGTGGAGAAAGCTTACTAGCAATGATAGTGTCAAGGGGATCTATGTCATATTCTTCTTGATCGACAAGACTTTTGTTATCGTTGCCGACGTAATTAGAGTTTCCCTTGACTACTATTGATGGAGGATAAGGATTCATGATGATGAAAGGATAAGGAGGATGGATCGAATATTTTGGATGGGAATGGACTAAAGCTCAAATCAAGATATAGGTTAAGCTCAGATCAGGATTGGATTAAAGCTCAAATTAGGATAATGCGATGATGCGATGGGATTGATTTTGACGATCAGATTTGATTACCAAAGGATGATTATGACACCGAATCTACTTCAAGATGGAAGTAGATTGATTGGGTTGAAGGTGATTAGATAGGGATGCGATTGGATTGTATTGGAAAAGATCGATCGATGGTTGATAAGATCAACTGATGGATCAGATAGGATGACGAAAGGGACTGTAAACCCCATTCAAAGATTACCCTAGGTAACGTAGGATACTAAGCAACTAGATTAAAGGATAAATGGATGATTATGGCACCGAATCCACTTTGAGATTGAAAATGGATTGATTGGGCTCATAATGATGATTAACTTAG
Source organism: Sequoia sempervirens (assembly GCA_007258455.2). Classification (NCBI taxonomy): domain Eukaryota; kingdom Viridiplantae; phylum Streptophyta; class Pinopsida; order Cupressales; family Cupressaceae; genus Sequoia; species Sequoia sempervirens. The sequence continues at coordinate 116,054 of VDFB02321670.1, forward strand.
GACAGATGACAATCCTAAGTAGATGTTGATGATGACGATTGGATCAAACACTTTGGTCAATTTGGGTAATAACTCGAAATGAATTGCAGGGTATTTGGATGGGGAAAATGATCATTTGATTGGAGGAACAAATGATAAAAATGGATGAAAAAATACTCAAAATGAGTAAATGATTGATTGGAATGGATGAATGATTACTTAGAAGAAGAGGAGGTTCATAATAGATGAAATATTTCTCAGAACAAGAAGAAAAAAGTTTGGAATAGATGAAAGATTACTCAGAATGAGTAAAAAATTGATAAGGACTTTTGAATGAGAGTTCGAAATGATAGAAGGGAGTTTGAAATGGATGAATGCTTACTCGGAACAAGTAAACGAATGATCGTAATGATAGAACAAGAGTTCAAAATGATGAAAGGGGGTATGAAATTGTAGACATGCAAAATTGGAATAATGCATTCAATTAGGTCATATTCATCCATTCAAAAAATAAATCAAGTTTATTTATCAATCTCCTAAAGTCATCAATTTAAATTAAATAAATCAACTTGATCCTAACATCACCCTTCTTGATTAAATAAATCAAAACTTTATTTAATTAAATCCCAAAAATCACCTTTCATCCCTTTTTGATTTAAATAAATCAAAATATTCAAGTCAAAGGGGTCAAAGCATCTAATCATCATTAAGTTAATCTAACCTTGATTAACCTAACCTAATCACCCATCACATCCTCTAGCTTTTCCCACTTGCACCAACAAATCAATTTATTGATTTATTAAAATCAACATTTTCCATCAACATGGCATCTTTGAGGAATATTCCCTCAAATTTAAATTCAAAAACAAGTGGAAATGTACACCCAACAAAGTATTTATGAGCTCTTACATGGCTCTTACATGTCCCTTCCAAAGGTCAAACTTAGCATTAACTCTCAAATTCAAATTTGAAATCTCCCTCTCTTTGGCACATTGACCAAAATGTGCTCATCCTCCAACCTATCACATGATGACAAGTGGCTTCATATCATTGGCCTAATCTTTATCCCACATTTCTCTCTCATAAGAATTCTTTCAACTTGAGAATCTTTAAATAGAGGTCTCCTCTATTGTTCAAATCCTCCACAATTTCATCCACAAATCCTATGCAAAGTCACTCTCTTCATTTGAGAACTGATTTTTCCCATCTTACTCCATCTTCAAAGCATTTTATCATTTATCTTATCTATCAAGGACTGGGAAAGGGCTATTTTCCACAATAGCACCAATCCACTATGGGATAGGTTTGAGCATGCTTAGTTTTTTTGGTATTTTATCACTTTGTTTATTAGCATGATTCAATATCTCATATGGATGCTTGATTTGTTGTATCTGATTTGGCATTATTACTAATGTTCATTGAAATTGAAATATTTGCAGTATTAGCAACCATAGAGATGGATGAATATTTACTCGGAATGAGTAAACGAATGATTGAAACAATAGAACAAGAATTTGAAATGATGAAAGGAGGTTTGAAATGCATGAACGTTTACTCGAAATGAGTAAACGAATGATCAGAATTGTAGTATGAATATTCAGAATTGATGGATGAAAGGTCAAAATGAATGGAAGATTACTCAAAAAAAGTAAACGAATGATCAAGAGGGATGAACGACTACTCGAAATGAGTAAATGACTACTGAGAACAGATGAATGACTCTTGAAATGAGAAGAAAAAAGCTCAAAATGAATGATAGATTACTCAGAACGAGTAGATGATTGATCGAAATGATGGAACGATAGTTCAGAATGATAAAAGGAGGTGTGAAATGGATGAATTTTTACTCAGAACGAGTAAATAGATGATCAAAAAAGTGGGAATGAATGTTCAAAATGGATAAATTTTTACTCAAAATGAGTAAACAAATTATCAGAATGACTAAACAAGGGTTTGAGATGATAGACGAAGGTTTGAAATAGATGAATTTTTACTCAGAATGAGTAAATGAATGATCAGAATGGCTAAACAAGAGTTTGAGATGATAGACAAAGGTTTGAAATAGATGAATGTTTACACAGAACAGGGAAACAAGTGATCGAAACAGTGAAACAAGTGCGTAAAATGATGAAAAGAGTGTCTAGAATGATGAAATGGATGATAAAACCAACTAATCAAGGGTCAGGTCCACCCTAGGGATGGGTCAGGTCTGCCCTTGGGATGGGTCAGTTTCACCCCTAGGATGGGTCGGGTCTACCCTTGGAGGGCAGGTCTGCCTATCCATAGGTTAGGTCCACCTATTTAGAGGGCAGGTCCACCCCTAGATAGGTTTAAGATTGAGTTTTGAAAAGAAGACTAAGGCAAAGGACCCAAAACACAACAAGCATCAATCAAAGGATACAGCTGACTCAACTAAACAAAGAATTACTAGTTTTGCACAAAAAAGATAGTTCAAACAACATAATCATAAGACTAGTAGAAAGGGGTATGGTTGAAAAAGTCTTCTATTCTAGGATGAAAATGGTTGCTTGCTAAGGATTCCTTGATATACACTCGGTACGTGAGGCCCAAACTATGAACATCAACCTGTTACAAGTGTGAGTTGAGAACCTTAGCGAGATACTAGAGGCTCGGACCAACTCTTCACGTCATCTCAACCCTTCGCTAATTACAATGTGGTTGGATTGAGGTACAAATTTTTCTCTCCCCCTTTATATACCCCACTGGTACGTGTGGTTGGGATCATCCCTTGGGGTGATGAAATCCCCAAGTAGGTCCCCTAATAAAAGAAAAAAAGGGAGACACAAAAACTTGGTAAGCTACGATTTCTCGTCACCTAGGATTGAAAAATGGTGCAAGGGGATTGGATACATCAAATAACTTACCAACAAGCATGACAAACAAGATTAATTTTCAACCCTAGTTAAACTATGTGCCTAAATTATCCAAAACAACAAGCAACAATTGATAAATAGATAACCCTACAAGGAAAATTTGTTAGTTATTTTTCTCCTTGTTGCTTGCCAAATGTCGAATAGATACTTGCACTGAAACAAACAAGACACGTTAGGGGGTTAGAAACACTTAAAACAACCTAAAAAAGTGCTAAAAACTAAAATTTCACCTTTTGAAAAAAGTTGTCCACATCAGGGCCGCCTATCTAGAGGGCAGGTCTGCCTATCTAGAGGGAGGGTCCACCTGTCAAGAGGGAAATTATACCTATCTAGAGGGTAGGTCCACCTATCTAGAGGGTAGTTCTACCTATCTGGAGGGCGGGTCCGCCCTTCTGTGAAAAATCTACAAAAAATCAATTTTCTGGAGTCTGTGGAGGGCAAGTCTGCCCCTAAAGGTCAAGTCTTCCTATCTTTCAGGTTAGGTCCGCCCCTTGAGGTTGAGTTCACCCTTGGATGGTGAGTTCCACCCCTCTGTAGGTCAAGTCCACCTCTCTACAACTTGCACCTGCAAAAAGTGAAAAAAATAACAAATGTGAAAGATACAGACATGTTTGTGGGTCCCACTAGGCGTGCTAGAAATGTGATCAAGTGAAAATATGTGTTAAAAAATGAGCAACAAAAAAAAGAGTGCAAACAAAAAATATAAACACCGTACACCTCAAGATTGGACAAATGATTAGCTTAACAAAATAAAATAGAATATTTCACCTTGTTGGGTTGTCTTTGGTTGGCCCTTTGAT
>VDFB02321671.1:0-58674 GCA_007258455.2 Sequoia sempervirens
GTAACACACATGTTAGGTCTTGCAAAACAATCGTCGAATTGGAGCGCAAACGCGGGTCCGTGCGACGCAAACATTTTACAATGACACAATTGATTGGGGAAATGATGCAAATGCTCTAGCATGACGCATATGTTAGATCAAACGACACAAGTGATGGATTGTGATGCAAATGTCGAATGGAATGATGCATTTGAGTTAGTGCAATGCAATTGACTTTGATGTGATGCATTTGACTTTGACTAGGGTTGACTTAGTTTTAGGCTCAATTTCATGTACACTTTTGATTAGATAGATGATAATGATGATGTTCAATGATGTGCTAATTCTCGTTTCTACATGTGCAGAAATGATTGCCACCTATTTATATGTGTGAGTTCAGGCCATCTACATATGCATTCAGAGATCAGTTGCAAGATAGGGAGTGGAGGCAACTGATGCAGCTAGGTTTATACTATGTGACAACCTATATGCCCATTATCTGGGAAAATAGGAGTCTATTGACAACACTTGTAGAGAGGTGGCATTCAAAGACCTGTTCATTCCACTTGCCGATGGGAGAGGCTACTGTTACACTCAAGGATGTTTAAAGGATACTATGCATTCCGATTAGAGGGGAGCGAGTGGTGTATGATCTATACTGAGGACTTCAGGCCATCACAAAGTACTGTGAGCCTAGCGATGTCATGCAACTAGGGATTGACGAATACGAGATCCAATGGGAGTTTATGGCAGAGCATTACTCACAGTGGGATGCTTGTTATGCACTTTGATTGCTGGTGTACTCATTCCAGATTGTTGTGGTCACGGGTTTCCTATTGAATGGGGAGATGTGCTTGTTCACATGGGGCCATATTTACTTGGTATGTTATATCGTCAGTTGCATGAGGTGGCCTATAAGGAGGCACGCGGTATTAGTTGTGGCACGACATTGTTGATGATCTAGGCCTGGGAGCATATTCCCATCTTTCGTCCACCAGTTCAGAGACAACTTGTCGAGGGGATGCCTTATGTTTACTTGTATGTGGGTGTATTGTAGCAAACTCGAGTTGGGACACAAGATTCTAGCATCATTAGATTGACACATTGATGGCATTTTTCTGGAGGCCTTATAGAGATTGTGCATAGTGGGCAGGAGAGGGTGATCATCTAGCATTCTGCAAACAGTTCAGATATTTGATTGGTCACACTGTTCAGTCTTAGCTTATTATTGAGATGTACCTACCCCAGTGGGTATTACGTCAGTTCAGGGAGCAACAAGATGTGCCTGTGGGGTTTGCAAAGTATGTCAGATCATCCCGGGAGACCATGTGGTGACTGGCTATATCAGTTCCCTTAGCAGAGCAATAGGTGGATAGCTTAGTGGCACAATAGTGGGCTTGGAGTGGAGGTCCATCAAATCCTAGGACTACCATAGAGTTTAATACATGGTGGTAGACACATAGTCCATAGCCTTTGACAGATCCAAATGGTCTAGCGCCAGTTGATTAACGATCAATGATACCACGTGTGTGCCAAGGAGGACGAGGAGGTAAAGATGGTGGTAGGGGAGAGGGAGAGACAGAGGCAAAGGAGACAGGGGGAGGGGTGGAGAAGATGGGGGGGAGGTGATGGAGGGGACGAGGGAGATGGTGGGGATGGAGGGCGGAGGAGGAGAGGAGGAGATGGCGGTAGGCAAGGTAGGAGGGTACAACAATGTTTTGAGAGAGTGCCATTAGTCATGATCCCAGAGGTGGGAGAGGAGGAGACGACGAGAGGCAGGGTAGGAGGTTACAACAGCGTGTTGAGAGAATGCCATTAGTTGTGATCCCAGAGGTGGGAGAGGAGGAGAGAGAGGAGGTTAGACAAGAGGCTGAGCAACCAGAGATCAAAGTAGAGGGAGAGCAACCAACGGGGTAGCTAGAGGGAGAGGTTCCTAGGTAGGAGGAGGTCCATATAGGAGAGGAGGCATTAGATGTTGGCAGAGGGGAGGAGGTAGTTGGGGGTGAGGAGGAGATTGGAGGAGACGAGGAGGAGCTATATATTGGTTGTGATGACGACATGGATGAGGTGGAGAGGCATCTCCGAGAGTGGATGGTGGTTGGAGAGGAGGACATAGCTAGCAGGCCACCTTTTCCCTGAGATGCTACAGTTGATCAGAGGTTGGAAAAAATTTAGAGTCGATTGGATGAGGCCACTGCACAGATTAAGACCCTGCAGGCAGAGTTAGAGGTGACAGGGTAGAATGAGATCAGATCATGATTAGATAGCAGGAGGCACAAAGTCAGTGCTCTGAGTTTGCACAGATGTGTACAGGGTCAATTAGGGAGATTGCTAGGGAGTTGGCCAGGGTTAATGCTAGCCGGGGGTAGTATTAGATGTTGTATGAGAGGGCAGTGCCGACAAATCAGTAGGATCTTGGTTTATCTTAGTCTCGGTTGGGGATAGGCAGTGGTTCAGGCAGCAATAGCAGGAGCCATAGTAGTCATAGTTAGAGTAGTGTGGTTGGCTCTACATCATTGGGATAGTCTTCAGGTCATTGGTCCCACCATAGCCATAGGAATTCCTCGAGCCACATATCTAGTCACAGCCATGGATCGTCAACTTCAGGACATAAGTCACAACCTAGTCAGCCACCTGTCACCGATCCATCAGTCTCACAGACTCAGCCTGTCATGTCCTCACAGGTTCCATCAGCTCTAGTCACAGAGCATCAGTCACCCTGTTCTTCTCCTTAAGGGGATGAGGAGAGCACAACTTAGGGCATTGTTATCGATATCTTGTTGTTATGTTTGATACATTATGTTGGGACATTTATATTTTGACCATCGAGCCTGTGAGCTCCATTTTTGGGATACCTCAAGACTCTATCTTGTGACATGATTTTGAGATATATATATATATATATATATATATATATATATATATATATATATATATATATATATATATATATATGATGTAGTTTTGGTGCAAACTTTATGTTATGTGTTATGTTGTTGATGCATTATGATGTGATTATGTTTATGTGATATATGCATTTTTGATGATGATTCCTATGATGATATGTTTTATATGTTATGTGATGTATGCCTTTATGATGGGTATTTATGATTATATGCCATGATGATCCTATGTTATGTATGTTGTTTATATGATGATGATGATGATGATATTCTATATGTATGCATAATGTTTTGATTCTAATGAATGCCATATTTATGATGATGGATGCATTGATGTATGACTATATATGTATGGATAATGCGACATGTGATGCCTTATGTTATGGTTCATTAATGATATGGACAATGTATGAAAATGTTTAATGCACTTTTATGTTATATGAATGCAAATGATATATGGATGTTTAATGAATGAATGTTTAAATGCACTTTAGGTGAATGCATGTATGTAAATGTGTAATGAACTAATGCAATGTCTATATGATCATGTATGTGATTATATTTTTGTATGTCAAATGATATCATCCAAAGACGAAGGAAGAAAAATGACAAAACAGGAGATGGATGTTAGTGTGGAGAAAGAATCCTTCAATATATTGCCAAAGAACTAATAGTTGTTTCTCTAATCATCATTGGGTGGATTATTGTGATGGCCAACAAACACCATGATATGACATAGATCAATGGTGTGCAAGGTCGTACCATCACATGAGACAAGGAGTCGTAGACAAGAATGATCATGACTCATACTAAGAGCATAGTTTCCCCAGTCTTTTTGTCACAACCAACCAAAAACAAGAAAGACAAGCCATGAAACATCATTTCTCCTCTAAATCTTGGTGCCAGGACATCATCGAGGAACTATCAACATGACTGTTTGAAAAAGACAAGACAAGACAGTCATCATGATACGTCATTGCTCCTCTAAATCCTGTTGTCAGGACATCCTCAAGGAACTAGTAGCATGATGAAAATTAAAGGACAAATGCCAAAAGACAGTGTTTGCCAAGTGTGTCTGAATGTTAGGTATTTTGATGTTGAGATGCTAGGTTTTGACGATGTCTAGATGACAAATGCCAGGTAATGCCAAATTTAGGAGTGACACATCATGAATGATGTCGACGTCGAGAGGATCGATCCTTAAATGTCGTGAGAATCCCTCAAAATGCCAGATGATAGTGTCGATGCCTAGGAAGGACACATCCTAAATCATAAATAAATGACATGAGTTATTCTTCAGAAGGATACATCTAAAGAATAACCAAGAGTTTTGACAAGTTGACTTATTTTGACAATTTTACCAAAGTTGACTTGATGACTAAATTAACCACATGTCCGTGTTCGACATGTTACTGTAATTGAAATGTCGATTTGACTGATTGCCAAAGTTTGTTTTAGGAATTGTCTATTTTAGAATAATTTATTTAATTTGAACACATTTGACATGTGTGCTAGTGTAGTGTCATGAACCCTAATGGACTAACCTAGTGCGGCCTTCGGGGCTCATCGATTGATGGCCTTGCCTATGTCATATACTCAGAGATCTTGTAGTTTGACACGACTGATTCCTTTGACTTGACTAATCAAAGATTGAGTCATGATTTTATTTGGACAAACTTAAAAGGATCGAGCTAATGTCTCAGGGGCTCGAAGATGAGCCTTGCCTACATAGCAAATGCACAGAGACAATGTAATTTGACAATGACAAAGACTAACACAACTGACATGACTGACTGTGACGAAATATGACTCTGTTTTTGGGATTTTTTCCATGTTTTGATTTTTTTTGGATTTCTTCAGGACATTTTTTTATTTTCAAGATTTTTTTTAGGACTTTTTATCATTTTTAGGTCTTTTTTTAGAACATTTATGATTTTCTTTGTCTTTTTTTAGGACTTTTTAATGATTTTTTTGGTCTTTTTTCAAGAATTTTTATGATTTTTTTGTCTTTTTTTAGGAATTTTTTGATTGACAGGACTATGTGTGATACCCACTACAGTCAGGTGATAAAGGATTTAGTCAGGTCAAGGACTAGCCAAGTTGAAGACCTGAAGTCAACCACTATCAGCCATGGAAAGAAATGACAAGACTTTACGACGGCTGTCATGAGTGTGTTAGAAAAGTGGGTGTTTATTATGGACTAAGGTAGATGAGTGAAAGTAAATGGTGAAGCAAAGACTAACTATACATGGTGCCTATTTTCTAGGTTTTCACCATGGTACTTATCCAAAGCGCCTATTTACCAGGTTTTCACTATTGGATGAATTATTTCTCTTTACTATTTTTGTCAATTTTTTAAATTTATTTTTGGTGTCACCAAGACGCCTGTTTGCCAAGTTTTCATTAGGGTGACAATTATTTTTTTTGCATTTTTGCATTTTTTTTGCATTTTATGGTTCTAAGCCTAGATCTCTGATGCTATGTGTAATTTTTTTGGAGATGTAGACTATTGATAGGTTTTGTTAACTGCTCCCCGTTTGGAGTAGCTAGCTAGTAAGCTCTAGAACTGAATGAGGTAGTGATGATATAAGGACCCAGCCAATTAGGCTCGAACTTGCCGAGTTTCTCTCTGTCATACTGATTCTTTGGGCTTTGCATCAGGACCAAGTCGCCAATGTCAAATTTTTAGACCATCACTCTCTTGTTATAACCGCGACAAAGGTGACTTTGATATGCTCGTAAATGGTTCAAGGCATTTTTTCTTCGTTCCTCTAACATTTCTAGCTCATACAGTCATGACTGTTTATACTCTCCATCATTGATCAAGCCCTTCAGGGAGACTCTGAGAGAGGGAATTTTGACCTTGATGGGCAAGATGGATTCAGCTCCAAAGACCAAGGCGAAAGGGGTGGCTCCTGTAGGCGTGTGAATGCTGGTGCGATAAGCCCACAGAGCAGGGTTGAGTTGTAAATTCCAGTCACGGCCAATGTCATTGACTGTCTTCTTAATAATTTTGATAACTATTTTATTGGATGCCTCAGCTTGACCGTTTCTTTGTGGGTAGTAAGGTGTGGAGAAATGGTCTTGGATGTGGAAGCATTCACAAAGCTCATGGACGTCCTAGTTTTTGAAGGGATGACCGTTGTCTATGATAATGGATTGTGGGACACCATACTAACAGATGATGTAGTTGATGATGAATTTGGAAATCTTTTTGTTGGTCATGTATGTGAGGGCAATGGCTTCGATCCACTTGTGAAGTATTCAGTGGTGGTGATAATGAATTTATGACCACTGGAAGAGGTGGGATGGATTTTTCCCACGAGGTCGAGTCCCCATTGTGCGAAGGGCCAAGGAGAAGTAATGAGTTGAAGTTCCTGTGTTGGTGCATGAATTAATCACTATGTATTTGACATTGGCAACATGTTCTAACAAACTCAAGTGCATATTTTTCCATTGTTGGCCAGTAATACCCAAGTCTCATGATCTTCTTAGCTAAGGTTGGGCCACTCAAATGAGACCCGCATATACCCTCATGTACCTCACGTAAGATTGTTCGTGCTTCGTTAGTGTGAATACATCGAAGAAGGGTATTGTTAAAGCTACAACGGTATAAGGTGTCATTGATGATGGTGTATCGGGTGACTTTATGAATAAAGGATTTTCTTTGGTTGTTGGAAAGGTTCGGGGGAAGGGTCTGGGACTGAAGGTAATCATAGATGTCTTGATACCATGGTGAGTTGGGACCAACAAGCTTGCAAACCATTTCTGACTCTGAAATATCATATGCAGGAACCAATAGTTGTTCCACCAAGAACTCAAATTGTGGCACATTGCTAGGAATGTCTAGGAGAGATCCAATTGTAGCCATTACGTCTGCTACCTTGTTTTGTTCCCTAAGAATCTGTTCAAAATACAACATGTGGAAATATGACTGAAAGCTATCAACCATGCATTTATAAGGCATTAACTTGTCATAATTTGTGTGATATTCATCATTGACCTAGTTGATGACCAACTGAGAATCTCCAAAGACGAGGAGTGTTTTAATTTTCCATTTTATAGCCATTTAGAGTCTTGTGACAAGTGCCTCATATTCTACGATGTTGTTTGTACATGGGAAAGGAATGCAAAATGACTTAGGGATGGAGTCTCTTTGTGGCGTGATAAACAATATACATGCTCCTGAGCCATGATTAGTATGAGATCCATCAAAATATAGTTTCCAAGGTGATTTAGGTTCTACCTGAAATGTAGACTCATCAGGGAAATCTGCTACTAGTGGATGATTGCCTTCTACAGGTGCATCTACAAGTTGATCAACTATCACTTGTCCTTGTATAGTCTTGTGTTCTACATATTGTATGTCATACTCACTCAATATCTATGTCATAGAAAAATGGCCCCTTTGTCATTTTCATGGCCTTTTAGATCTTGTTTCATGGTGTTGGAACTATGTTGCTTTGATTTTTATGTTCTAACATGGCTTGAACATGCTTATTTAGGTATTAAAACTCAAAGAATGATGTCTTGTGAAGGTGTCGTGAAGGTGTTGTAAGACATTTCTACATTCTTCTAGACTCTATTTAATGCAATTTACCTAAAAATCACCTTTTCACTCATCAACAAGTCCTATTTTGAAGTGTTGTAAAGTCTTGTAACAAGCTTTCATGCTTTTCTAGGCATATTTTCACTATTTACACCCTTCTCATGCTTTATTTGGTCCCGTTATGCCCTCATAAGTTGTAATTAAGTGTATTTTTGCATATTATCATGGAAAACAACATTAAATACAACATTTTTCACAACACATGTTTTTAGGTCCTAGGTGGGACCTATTCACCATGGGTGGCGAATGAGTCCCCCTTGGCCCCAAATTCAAAATATTTCAAATTTCCTTTTGAAATTTTATTCAAAATCACTTGATGTTAGCTTGTGATGAGGTATGAATGGATACTAAGGCACAAGAATTGTATAAATAAGTGAATTTCACCACATTTTACATCTCCTCGCTCATTCAAGCATTCAATCCTACATTTCAAGCATTCAAGCACTTTACATCATCAATTCAAGCACTATTCAAGCACTTTGAAGCAACCATTGACATTATTTCATACTTGCATTATCAAGGGTTAGGTAAGTTGATAGCACTTGCATTTTACTAGTTTATCTTTCTCTTTCATTTCATTGTCTTTTCAAGGGTTTAATTACCAAAAGTGGGGTTTGACCAAGGCAAACCCCTATTCCCTAACCCCTAATCATTTTCCCCCTATTACATGTTTGTTTGTAGATTTGGTAGGTTATTAGGTGTTGAATATTGATTTTCAAGTCAGCTAGGTGCTTCAAGTCAACTTGAGTCAAATTCAAGCTTGGAGAGAGTTATTTGTCCATTTTCTACAGATCTGACTTCAACAACCCAACAAGTAGACATTCCCAAATCTGGTGTTGCAGAGTTGTCTCTTGATTTTTCAAAAATTTGGGAGAGGCCCGATTCACCACCTGTGGCGAATGAGTCCCACCTTAGGATTGAAAACTTGAGTTTTGTCAGATTCCGGATCCTGATAGACATAAACCAACTCTCGACAATTTTTCACCAGTAGGTGGACTGATTCGCCACCTTGGGCGAATGATTCCTAATTTCCATCAGCATCCAAAACACTCTAGAAACATACCAATTTACCCAAGTGCACCCAGATTCATCTGTGTATTCTCTATTTTGCATTATTTCTTCATTTACATAGTTACTTGCATTTCACACTGTGTTTTCAAACAAGTCATAAATCTTAGTTTTGCATTTGTTTTCAGTCATTTAGATTAGTCAATTGCATTTATTTAGGTCCATTTACATTAAAAAACATTGCACACATCTTAATTTGAGTGACACATTAGCATTTTTGGCCCTATCTCTCTCCTTTTAGGTGAAAAACCCTAGAAGTGTAAGTGTAGTCCATAGGGTCCCAAAAATCTATGTTTCAATATCATAACCCATTTTTCCAACCGACTTGTCAGTGCTACTCTGCTTAGGAGATACTTTAATGGATCAATCTTTGCCACTAGTGGTGTCTTGTGATTCAACATGTAGTGTCTTAACTTTTGGGCACCAAAGACAACTGCTAGACAAGTGCGTTCGATGGTGTGTAATTGAGTTCATATCTGACCAATGTGCGACTGATGTAGTATATAGCTCTTTCCTTTTCATCATGATCATTTTGCGCTAGAAATGCCCCCAGTGCTGAAGTGGTTGTAGAAATGTACAAAATCAAAGGTTTTCCTTTAATGGGTGGCATTAGGACAGCTGGTGTTAATAGATAGTCTTTGATCTATTGGAATGTTATTTGACACTTGTCAGTCCATACAAAGGGGATTCCCTTATGTAGGATATATTGAAATGGTTGACATTTGTCTGCTAGTTGGGTGATGAAGCACCAGATAGACTGTAGTCTACCTTGCAATGTCCTTAACTCATTGATTCCTTTTGGGGGAGGCATGTCTAATATGGCTTTCACTTTGGCGGGATCCAACTTCAATGCCTCTATGAGAAACTATATATCCCAAAAAATTTCCTCATGTCACACCGAAGACACATTTATTAGGATTCAAGTAGACCTTGTACTCTTCCAGTCTTTTGAAAATTTTGTCTAGCACATTAAGGTGATCCTTGCGTGTCAAAGACTTTTCCAAGAGGTTGTCCACATAATCTTCCATTAAGGTGTGGATGAGGTTATGAAAGATTGTCATCATTACTCGTTGATATGTGGCACCTACATTCTTGAGGCCAAAAGGCATGGCATCCAGTAGTGGGTACCCTAGGGACAAGTGAATATCACTATGTGTTGATCTTTTGGGACAATACAAATTTGATTGTAGCTTGAGAAACCATCCATAAGGGACAACATCTCATATCCTGCTATAAGATCAACTATGATGTCTATGTTGGGTAATGGAAAGTCATCCTTCGTGCATGCCTTGTTCAGATCATGAAAGTTCATACAAATGCATATTTGACCATTTGGCTTAGTGACAGGTACAATATTTGAAATCCATTCAACATAGTCTATTGATCTTATGAATCCTACATCTAGCAATTTCTTGAGCTCAACTTTGACTAACAAGGCAATTTGTGGATGCATCTTTCACAACTTTTGTTTTATTGGCTTGGCATTTGGAAGTAAGGGCAGATGGTGCAAGACTAATGTTGGATCTAACCTAGGAATATCAACATATGACCATGCAAAGTTAGTCTTACATTCTAAGAAGAATTTTTGAAATTCAGGTTTTTCTTCCTCTGTCAAAGATGCTGCAAAGAGAATAATTTTAGGATCTTTTGCTATGGCTATATTGACTTATGTGGTGTTCTCAATGAGCATTTCCAATTTTTCTTGTGTCACAGGGAGAAAGTCCAATCCTCCATCCTTGGGTGCCTCAGAGAGGTTTTCACCCTCGGATATGTCCTTATTTTTACTTTTGTATCGTGAGAAGGTGCCTTGCGGTTTTCACCTAAAGACGTATCTTTTTTTTGTTTTATTTTTATTTTTATTATTTTTGTGACCACAGGATTGCATAGTCTCCCAAAAGTATGTTGCATAATCTAGGTCTATGGCGAATCCAACCTTGTGGTCCCCAATTGGTATGCCCTCACGGAGTCCCATGAATTCTATAGTGGCTTCAACATTCTAAAAAATGTCCATAGTGGGAGGGCCTTGTTGATCCCAGTCAATGAGTTGTGGGTAGACAAGTGAGATACCATCATCAAATTTGGAAAATGGTGGGGACAATGCAGAAAGCATGCAGACTGATTTAGAAAGGGTAAAGATAAAATTGTCATCCTCCAACTCCCATTCAAATTCTATCCAGTATTCTTCTTCACTTGATTCAGACAATTCATACTCATTGGAAAAATAGGGGACAAATGGATTGGAATCACGGTCCATAGTGTCATGTAGCGAGTTAGATGAGTCTAAATGATGGTCACTAGGGTTAGATGGTTGGACAAGCATGTCAGAATGATGATCAATAGGATTAGATGATGACATAGGTTTATCCTAATCACAAGGCCAAAAGGGTCCTTCCTGTTCTTCTCTTTTTAATGGGACCTTAGGAGGGTCTTTAGGAAGGTCAACTTTAAACATTTGTTTGAATCGTTCATCAAAATAAGGTTCACCAAGTTCAAGAGACATTTCGTTAAGGCAACAGTCACTCGAGGATCTTTGGAAGCCAAACTCCCACTCATGTGAGTCAGTTTCGGTAAGGTAATCTTCGATAGTCTTGACACTTTCAGAAACATTCACGCTCTCACCTGAAAGTACATTGGTACATTGATCATCAATTTTAGGTAGCCTAAACCCTAATCCAAGATACTTTGGTCTTCCATAAGGCATTATAGGTTCTCATCTTCCAATTTTGTCTTTACCAAGGCCACTAGTTCCATCATAGCCTTTTGCCTTCATTATGTCATAGCCTTTGTCATATATTTGTACTGGTAATGGGTCTTCAGGGTCTTTGTAAATCTAGGCTTATACGTCTTCAATGTCTTCTTTGTCCAATTCTCTCCATTTTGTGAAAATCCACATCAAAGGAACTCTAAAAATTTATTTGGGTTCCATTTTGAAACAAGGCTTACCGTAAGCTTTTGGAGACTTGGGTATTTTAGTGATGCAGTAGGTTGTGTTCAATTTGTATCCTCCGCAACCTTGGTTCTAGATCTTGATATTAGGATTGGCCTTTGGGATGGAGGGAGATGGTATATTAGAAGACGAAGGAGTGGATGTGGATGGTTTGGCAAGTGTGGACAAATCGATGTATTTGGAGGAAGTGGATGTCGAAGCTTCACGGTTGATTAACACTTGGTGTTCTAAGATACCCCTCAAATTGGTGCAATACTGGAAGGGATCAGGATCTCCATGTATGGTAATTTTGGTGCCATCAAAAGGAAACTTCAAGCATTGGTGGTAAGTAGATGGGACAACTTTTAAGGCATGGATCCAAGGTCGATCAAGTAAGATGTTATAGGGTAGTTCAAGATCCAGGACTTGACATGTATCTACAATGACCGGCCCAACTTGGATAGGAAGTGTGATAATGCCTCAAGAGGAGCATTCTTCATCATCCTATTCCTTTATAACAATGCTCTTGGTAGTGTCTACACAAGCATCAGAGAATCCTAGTGCCTTAACTAGTTTTAGGGAGCATATATTCAATCCTGCTCCACCATCTTTAAGACTCATCTAACCTTATGTTTATGGATAAAGACTTCGATATTCAATGAATCATTATGGGATGGTTTGGGTGACGAATAGTCTTGGTTTGAAAAGGTAATGTGGTGGGGAGTGGTCAAGTATCCTACCATGGCCTCAAATTGGTTGACATCAATATCATTAGGGACAAAAGACTCCTGTAAAATCTTGTCAAGTATTGCTCTGTGTGCAGGAGAAATGCGAAGCAACTCGAGTATGGAGATTTGAGTAGGTATTTTTCCCAATTGGCCTTTGGGTTGTGACTGTTTGGCGGATGGACTGGGTATGGTGATCTTTGGCTGTCTAGCAAGAGGACCAACTATGGTGACTTTTCCTCCATGGGTAGTGACATTACACTCAAGGGTTTTCTTGATGGTAATAGTATTGACATATTCGTTGGCAGCTTAGAGGTGATTAATAATGGGTCCACCAGAATAGTCAAAGGCAGTGCAAGTGTAATTGGCTCGATTGTTATTAGTATTTAGACCTGACATAGAGGGATTATTTGAACCATGATCCTGCAATGGGTTTTTAAGAATCATATGGTCTGAATTTGAAGTGAATTATTGTCCATCTAGTTTAATGGTACAATTTTCAATGAGATCCTGTACAAGATTTCTTAATTGTTGACAGGAGGAAGTTTTATGCCCTTTTGCTCAATGGTAATCACAAAATGCATTATCGTCCCACCATGATAACTTGAATTTTCCTAGGTCATATGGGTTGGGGTCCTGCAATGTGAGAACACTATTTAGGAGGAGCTTCTTAAGTACCACTTCAATCAATTCACCCAAGGGGGTGTACGTGCGTCTCTTTGAAAATTGTTTGGTTTGACAAGGTTGAATTTGTTTTTGACTATTTTGATTTTTTTGGATGGAATTTGCGGTAGGTGATGGTGTGGTCAATGGTGTGTTTTGGGGTTGAGCTCCTTTGAGCGTGATTGCAGGACCTATGGTGTTTATTCCTTAGCATCAACAATGTCGTCATTGGTGATGTGTTTTTTCATGACCCAATACTTATTTTTGTCAGCAAGTGGGTTTGGATTTGTGTTCTTGTTTCCATATTTGAGTTCTCCTTTAGCAATAAAGGCTTTTTCAAGTTGGACTCCTTTTTCTATGAGGTCTGCAAAAGTGGTGCAACAATGAACTTGTAAATTGTATTTTAAGGGTCCCAAAAGGTTTTGGACAAACATGTCTACCTTTTCCTTTTCTGCTATCTCGACATGGCATCGACTTGCTAAACTTCTCCATCTTTGGAAGAATGGAATAAAGGTCTCACCAGTTTCTTCTTGAGTAAGCGTACATAAATTGGTAATGGTGATGTCGGTGTTAATGTTATATGCGTAATTTTGTACAAATTTGTCAGCAAGTTCCTCCCATGACTTTATTCCTTTAGGCAAGGTAGAAAACCATTCAAGTGTGGGACCTATAAGACTTTTGCGGAAGAGTCTCATTAGATAGGTATGTTCATATGCAACGTCCATGCAATTGGTTGTAAATTCTCTTATGTGCTCAAGGGGATTTGTTTTGCCTTTGTACTTGGTGAAGTTGGGTACCACATACCTTGGAGGGAACTGTGGCATGTGTAAACTCGTGTCAAATGGGTATGGACATAAGTCGTATGATGTGTGGGTCTTTTTGTGCTGCAATTGCATGTCCTCCATTTGTTTTTGCAAGGTCGCAAGTTGAGTTGTGAGTGCATCAATTATGGGGTTGTTTATAGCATCACACATGCTAGTGATAGGAATTCCATGAGTTCCCATTTGTTGTGATGATGTGTTTTGATTTGGGATGTGTTGTTGCAAAATGTACGATGTGTTTTGGTTTGGAATTTGTTGGTATTGATAATTTGGATTAGGAATGTGTTGTTGTGTATGAACGTGTGACACGTATGTGGGAATGTGCACTCCAACAGTGTTAGTCTGTATTTGCGGAATATGTTGACCTTAAGTGTTTTGTTGTCCAAATGAAGTCATGTGTTACATTACTTGGTTGCCTTGTCCAAATTGGTAAATGTGGCCATGTGGAATGTTGGTGTTTTGCCTTTGGGGAATGTTGGTATTAAGTTGCGATGAAGTATTAACATTAGGTTGAGGTCCTGGAATGGAGATTCGTTAGTTATTCCTCCCAAAGGGGTTCAATGAATTTTCTCCTATGGCATTAGTTGAGGACCCAAGTATAAGGCTTTATGATGTCATTCCCATGGCACTAGATGAAGATCCAAATAAAATGTTTGAAGAATTTGTCCCAAAGGTAGCTCCAATTGCTTGTGATGAAGTTGTTGACATTAGAGGCATTGATTGTGATGTGGCTTGTGATGTGGTAGATGTTCCCCCAATGGATGTTTTATTGACCGTGTTGGAAGTATTTTGGGTGGAGGTGCCATTAGAGGTAGCATTGATGATGTTTGTCGCATTTTGTGTGGTGGCACCAATGAACGTATTACTTGAATTATGTTGGGGTTGACTGGTGTTGGAGGTATTGTTTGCATTATTGTTTGTATTATGATTGAGGGATGCTGCTCTTAAAGTGTTAATGTCAAACCCACATGACAATTTAGCCCCTTGGTCTAAAAGCATGGCTAGCTATCTATATGAATTTGTAAGATAAGTTCCTCCACAAAGGAAGCCACATCAGGATTTTGAGTTGCTTCTAAGTATTCCATGAATACATGTCCATTTTCATCCCTACGTATAAATTGTTTGAAGGGGTTGCGTGAGGAAGATGCCATGTTCATGCCATTGAAAGGATTAATGAAAGGTGCTCCCATGTCCGTGTTTTAGTTCATGTCATAGAAAAGTTGAAAGGGTTGGTGTCTTGTCCAAAAGGGTCCATTTGTCTTCGATTCCTTTGGAGCCTAGTCTCAACCATATAAGGATTTGCTCAAATGAGGGAGGATGGTAATGACAACTAAATGATGGGAATTATATAACACTATGTTTTTTTTATTTTTGAAATAAGGGATGAAATAATGACAATGTTGTCTAAAGGGAATGCCAAATGCAAAAGGACAATCAAGACTAAAATGAGAGGTATGACACTATTGTTTTTTTGGATTTTGGAATAAGGGATGCAAAATGAGGACTAAAATGACTAAAATGTTCTAAGGTATGCAAATGCAAAGGTCTAAGCAATTTTGATGGACTTTTAAAAAAGGTTTACTCAACCACTTAAATTTTGGTCTATGTCTCAATTTGGATCATCAAAGGACTTTTTGGTAAGATTAAATGAAATGACAAGATGACAAAGTGAGGTTTCCTAACTAGAATTTTGAGTTGGAAAGGTCTCAAAAAAGGACAATGACTAAAGGAAATGATTTTGACTAAGTCCAATGATAACCTACTTTTGAAGGCAAAGATTTTGCAAGGTATGGTAAGTTTTCCTCTTCTAAAGTTTGCAAAAATGAGGACCTAAAGACTGGTTTATGCTAAAATGATGGCGGATCCTAAGGTGCAACTAAAAATTTGAAAGGATGGACCTATGGGAGAATGTAAGCTAAAAGGTGCAAGAAAGAAAGATTTTAGCAATTCCTTGTCTGGTTTTGAATGGAGGCCACTAGGAAAAAGATGTCTGACAATAGATTAAATTGTTTGGTTTCGGGTTTGGACTGTGACAGTGTTTTTATTAAATGCTAGGAAATTGCATCATTTCAGGTCACAGATGCATTTCAAGTTGTCAAATGCGTCACAGGTTTAGCAAATGTGTCACTACAGGTCACATATGCAGTTCAGTAAGTCAATTGCAGTGTTCTAGAAAGCAAATGCATTATGATACAGTCAAATGTGTTGCTTCAGTAAGAAAATGCGACTTAGTAGAGTGATTGCAGTTCACAAAGTCTCAAATACAGTTCAGAATGTCGAATGCGTTGCACAGGATAGCAAATGCGTTGCAAAGTGAATAAAAGTCTGATTTGTTTACAATTTTGGCAGATTTTAAGGATTGTTTTAGCTTGAGTGAGTGTTTCCAGGTCTGTGAAGGATGTTTATTTTTTTAAAATTTTAGAAAACACTTGGCAAACACATGGTTTTGTCTTTGAAAGTTGAAAACAAACACAATGAAGACAAGCACAATCCTAGGTTAAGCAAGGACTATATTCGCTAGATTCCACATGGGTTTCCCCAACCACACTTATTCTTAGCGGGTGATCTAGAAGCTTGGACACACTGGCTCCCTTACATTGCACTCACTTCTTGGGTCAACCAAGCTTCAAGCCCTCATAACTCTCCCATGACAAGCTTTTCACCTCTACTAAGAACTGGGAGAATGTAGTTGCCTTAGCAACGACCGTTGTTGCACTAGCGAATAGATGGGTTTTTTACAACTACACAAAGGTTTTTAGTTCGGGCTCCCGTTGGAGTGGCCACACATGAGGCAAGATTAGCTTTGATAAGGAGGAATTCCATCTTGAAGAGGTTACGCTCAACAGGGTTTTGGGGAATTCACTTGTCTGTGTGACACATCCGCTCTCGTAATCCTAAGTTTTCCATTAGGGTTCACATTTGTATACTGGTCAAGAGTAGCTCGGCTAAAGAGCTTCATTTCCGGTTTGAGTTGCCTTGAGGTGAGTACTTTTTCCCACCAAGGAAGGCCCAATTCCTAGAGTCAATAATAGTTTCTCTTGCACCCAGGATCGCACAAGTGCGCAAGGGGAGAGGATACTTCTATTATTGAATCAGGGTTACACAAATTGGAGACACTTGTTCATTTTAATTATCCAAATTGTAATGTGAGGCAAACACATCAAATACTTTGTTCATTTTAAACTTTAACTCAATGTGAAACAAAAAAAAGTTTATTTTAAGCCCATGTCATGAAAATGCACGCAAATTTTAGCCTTATGAGTTTCAATGCAAGATTGTGTTCGTTTTAAGCCCATGAGTGAGTATGCATGTTCATTTTAACCAATGAAATGTGAATGCAAGTTATTTGTTATTTGTTTGCTTTATTAAGGAATTGGAAAAGTGTTATAAAAAGATCAAGAAACAAAGGTTAGACTCCTTTCCACATGCTATAAACCATAAATTACTAACAAAAAAAAAACCTCTAAGCTACCAACAAAAAAGAAATCTAGAAAATTCCGTAAAAACTTGAAAGCAAAATTTTTCCAGGCAAATGCATCGTTCTGCAAAGTAAATGCGTCGCAAAGCTGAAAGCAAAGTATTCCAAGTAGATGCATCGTTCTGTACAACAAATGCATCACAACAGAGCATATGCGTCGTCCAGGCTATCGAATGCATCTTGGAAAATCAAATGTGGCTTTATGTTAGTCAAATGCAGCTCAAGACTGTAAATGCGTCAATATACAAAGCAAATGCATTGTGACACAACGATTGCAACTCAAAAAATTACAAATGCGGCTCTCTGTACTTGTACCTACAAAAACACGAAAAAACCATATAAAAACATGCAAAAATGAGTGTTTTGGCATCGAGTTCACCAATGCAACTTAGGGTAAATATTAGGTTAGCATTATAAAGCATAAACAAACTAATCTTAAGCAAAGCAATGAAGAAAAAAGGAGTAAGAAAGCATGAAAACAAAGAACAATGTTACCAAATGTCTTCAACCTCCACAAATCACCTTCATTGCACCTTCTCTATTTGTTGCAAGTAGATTTTTGACCTCAGATTTGTGATGAACAACCTATGACTATGACAATGTCCAAAGAAAATATTGAAGGATTCTCTACTAAAAGCTACACAATGCAAGTATGCAATGATGAAGCAAGCTTAAAGCATGAAGTCACAATGTCAAGAGATGCCAAAATTAAGAGATGTGCAAATGAGGCCAAAATTGCCTTTTTATAGAAAAGTCAATTTTAGATGAATGACCAAAATTGTCAGATGAGAGATGCCCTAAGATCAATGATTGAAATTAAATGTGACAACCCACAATTAGGGTTATGGCAACATTAGGTTAAAATTTGAAATGGATGGCTAAGATTTGATTTTAGAAAATCAAATCAATGGACAAAGTTGCATGTGACAAGGAGATAAGAATGACACGAAAAAAGAAAAAGCTGGAAAATCAAATATTAATAGAAATTATTTGTTTTATGTAGGGAAGTTGACCTTTTGAATTAAAAAATAATTTAATTCAAAGGTGGTGCGGCCATGTGACAGTAAATAATTAACTTAAATTATTTACTTGGAGAGAGAGAATTAGAAAGTGGACAATTTTAAATAAATACCTTTATTTAAAATTAGAAAAATCCAAGGTGGACAATAATTAAATAAATTATAAAAATTTATTTAATTATAAGAGGACATTTGAAATTAATGACGTATTTAAATAAATAAATGAAATTTATTTATTTAAATAATCAGGAAGACGTAATGGATAAGTGATAAATTAAATAAATTTAGAAATTTATTTAATTATGGAAAGACAGGAAATTAGCGACACATTTAAATAAAATAAATATAATTTATTTATTTAAATAGTCAGGAAGAATAAAAGACATGAATTAATTAAATAATTAAGAATTATTTAATTAATAGTTGAAATCAGACCATAGGGCATAATTAAATATTTTAATTATGTTGAGAAGATATATGGAGAAAATAAAGTTCTTAAGCCTAGGTCAATTTTATGTGTCTATAGTACTACCCTTGACTACTGTTCACCTTGAGCATAACATTGCCCTTAAACACCTGTTAATTTCGAGCATAGTGATATTTCTTCTTATTTCAAGCTTTGTATATACAATGTTTTCCTTGATCTATTTGATCTACTATTCCATTTGAAAACCTTTATAGTCTAAGGCTAATCCTATTTCTTAGCTTATCTTAGCTTTATAGAGATTGAATCCTTCTTCCATATCATGAACCAAATTTCAATGATAGAAGTTTTTTTTTTGATAGATAATTAACTGCTATATGGGGCAACACCCTGATGAAAGGATGAAGAATAAGAACATAAAGCAAGCCCTTGAGACAAGGGGAGCAAAAAGAGAAAAAAATTGTCACTAAGGAGCAACGAAACAAAAACTACCTAAAGAAGATAAAAGAAAGTAAGTCCCCCAAAAGAGAAAATCCAAAAGTGAGCACAGACTTATACATCGACAGCCAAAAGGCCTAAGCCAAACTATGCTTTGACATTTTTCTGAGAGAAGAGAGCCTCCATTATCCACTGAGAGCCCTCCTTAATCGCCTCCTTTCCTTCAATGTGGAATTTTTCAGCCTCAGATCTCCTTCCTTTTTTCCGCTTTGTTTCACCATAGTCAGATTTCAATTTCTTAGACTCCGTTTGGAAGATTCCCAAATTTGAAGAAAGAGGAGCCACCACAAAGTCATCAAAAAATTAGTGTTTGGATCATCCAAATCCTCCATGAATGGGAAAGTTCCCTCCGAATCAGATCCATCCTCATCAACCCCAACAGGGACTAAGTCCATAATATAGACAGGTGGATTGACAAGCTCTGAAGGCCGCCCTGGGAGAGGCTCAGATGGGGCCTAAGTTCCAGAGCCAGAGTGGGGTTCGAAAAACTTGCCATGATTGTGCCAAATAAAATTTGCATTGGGAGAGCCAGGTTTTCTAATCCACTTCTTGAGGTTGTAGCATATGGTTCCCAACGAGCTTGGAGCAGTGCAAGACCCAATCTTGTGCCCCATCTTGTTGCAACAAAAGCATCTAAATGGGAGACCTTCAAAATTTAGGTATTGCAACCAGGTGCCAAAAGAAGAGTGAATCTGAATCAAGCCAGGAAGGGGTTTAGAAAAATCCACAAGGGCACAAACCCTTGTATATCTACGCAAAACCTCCTCCTCCAAATCGATCTTCATGAAGGACCCAATCTGGTTAATCATCTGTCCAATGAGAGTAGGAGTCCTCATTACCAAAGGAAGATTATATAACTTGATCCAAATTGGGACCTCGGTGATAATAGTCATGGCAGGATTGAAAAAAGGAGACCAAGGGGTGAGGAAAAGGCCAAAATTCTCAAAAAACCAGGGACCGTTTTGCAACGCAAAGTTACAATCATCAACCGAAGAAAAGGTGATAAGGAAGAAGCCGAAATCCAATATGTGAACCGCGGAAGGAGACCGATCACTCCAGACGGTGAGAGCCCAAGCCTGAACGTCATCAAGGCAGAGCCTCTTTCTTAGTAATCTGATGATGAATGAATGACAAGCAACATCCGTAGTAATGGAATTAATGTAATCATCTGAAATGTGGAAATTTGTAGGTTCTTCTGCAATGGAAATCTTCACATCCCTGATAAAGAGATTAGAATTACCGCAATCTTGAGATTCTTCCAAGCCACAACCAGGTTGATCAGATGGCTTGGTAGGAGGAAAATTAGGGAATGATTTTTGAATTTGATCCACACAAAAATTGGTACACTCATGAAACGGGTTCACACTATTTTTGCAGGCTTCAAAGAAATGGGATCGGAAGCTCCAACCGCACATGCAGGTTGGGGAGAGTCACCCATAGGCACTTGGGGAGGAGGCACAAAAAAGGGAGGAGAGACCAGAGCCTTGTCCCTACAAGAACCAGAACAAAGCTGGTATTGATGGCGACCCTCACCACCCGCCTTTGCTCGGGAAGATTCGTGACCCAATCCTCGCTTGAGCGCATCTTTCCCAAGCTTCTTGCCTGCACCAGTTGCACCTCTTGTCGTCGCAACCCTGACATTCGCCTTGCCTGGTCCACTAAAGAATTTCACTCTATTTCCGTCACACATCATCACTCCAAAACACTCAATCGACCAAATGCATTCAATGATAGAAGAGTTATTGTAATATAAGTATTCTACAAATCCTGCAAGGTTTGGTTTATCCCTTTTGCATAATTAGAAATAGTAAATTGAGCATTCATTCAATTGAATTTTTCATAAGTTGATCATGGTTTTTCACAAAACCTTATCAATACTTGCTTGTTCCTATCTGAGATAACCTTCTCAAGAACATTAAGCAATTGCTTCACACATTATATTGTTTAGGAATGATATCCTATAAATCAAATTTCCCAATCTATATTGGTTACCTTGGTGAGTCTATCCACCATAACATTATGCCAATTCCATCGAAATAAAAAGATCAAAATCATTCTAATAATCTACCACTTCCCTTCTGGAATTCCATGGGAGTTTACAAATCCTGTCGATGTTGACATCTTGTCTTCACCCTCTAGCTTTCTAGACAGCAACTTGCTACATACCTAGTAGCATTATACTCTATCCCCTTCCAAATTATATCGGCTCCTTGTCCAACAAATTTTGTCATTCCCTTATGTGCCTAAATATGACATCAGTTTACCTCATCGACTCTTTCATCTCCCAAAATTTTGGGTACATAAGTTCCTTCTTTGGTTCATACTAGTCCATCTTGACTAAGTGAAACCTCTTTTATGGATTTATTCCATTTTCGGTTCTCAAAATATACTATTTAAATATTGATGGCAGAGCTAAACTCCTTCCTCCTTAGGACATCCAGATCTTGGATTTCTTTCTTCCTTTAATCTTTTCTCAAAGTTGTATTCAAATTTCTCAGCTCAATCTATTTCTTCCAATAAGTATTTTTTTATTAGTTGAGTAACAATCCTCATTTCATCATGCTGGTTTGTTATTATCTTCCAAAAGATTTCAACAATTATTACATACCTAGTTACCAAGCATGAACGTTTCTCGATAACTCAAAATCATGACTTCATAAATCTTCCCTATCATGATCAAGCATACTGTCTATCTTTCTCTATGATAATAACTAATTGCTTTTCCATAACAATTACGCATAGAATTTGTGTTGTAAATATTTATTTCTCATTGGACATAAGCCTTGACCTTTCCACTACGTTTCTCTAAAAATTCCATCACCTTAACCTCTTAACTTTACCAACCTTGTTGTGGTCATTGAGTTTAAAACTTTGGTTAAAAATTTCTCTCCTACCAAAGATATAACATTAAACCTTGTTGAAAAGGATGCTTATTTGAGTACATTTTCTCTCCCTCTTCCCCCCTTAGGGTTTCCAAAACATTAGATCATCTTTAAAGTTGAACTCTTAACATTCATCCTCTCACTCCAAATTGGTTGAATTGATTTAACATTCCTTGTTGTTGGCTTTTGATAGTTGTTTGACTATTACTTTCCCTTCCTACCCTTCACGGTATGCCTTGAATATACTTCTTCGTTTAGATTTATCATCATCTTCTAATCTCTTAGAATCAACAATTGGATCCACCTTAATGAGATCTAATGAATAATCAACATCTTTACAAGCTAAGAGGTACTCTAGTGTTTCATTCTGATTCTCTTCTCCATGTATATGAATGTCCTTTTAACCATATTCATTCTCTCATTGCAACATCTTCAAATGATCATTTAAAGATCTAACATAAATTTACTTTCGTTGACAAATTGGTAAGTTCTATTCATACTTCAACCAAACTATGCTCTAATTGATTCCTTTGTTTTATTTTTCTTCCTCAAGATTTTACCTTGCAATCATATTCCTTAGTAATTTTGTCCCAATTCTTTGGAGTTTCATTTTCTCAAAACCTTAGACACTCTAAGGTTTTTTGTTTGTTTTTTTCCCATTTTCAATCTAAACTCCAATTTGACCTTGCCTATTCTGGTTGGTGGAATCATGTCGGCTTTTATTCTTCGTAAGTTGCTTCTTTTGCTGACCATTTTGGTCCCTAACCTTCATTCAAAGGTATCAAATTTCTCTCTTGATTCCAATTATCATTGCAAGAATTTAACCTTGTATTGAATCAAGTTTGTCAAGGGTTTGTCCAACCTCTTGTTACCTCTCTAGTTGTTTTTGATTCACAAAATGTTGACTTCCTACTTCGATAGAAGTTTCCAATTTATGCTATCCATTAGTTATTTTCCAATAAATCATACTCGTAGATTTATAATATCCCTACTCAATCTAAATTCCTTGACTCTTCACACCTACAGGTTGCTATCAATAAGGGAAATCACTTCAATCCTTTCTATCCCTTAGAGTCATTTAAAAAAATTCATAGGGTTAAGGTACTCATTTTTAATCATCCATAACCTTATTACCAAACCTAGTTACATAATCCTTCACAATCCAAAGGTGTATCTTAATGAGTTGATGGTTTAGGAGTTTTTAACTCCAGGGACAATTCTTTCTAGTCCCAAATTAAAACAAATTTTTAGTAATCTTAACTTCCTCTTTTGTTTCCACTTTGTTCTTTTCTTCTTGCCATATTGGCATAAGAACTTTCCAACCATTATCCTCTGATAGGGTTCATGTAATACTTATGTAATGAGATCATAGGTTCCAGAGTTGAACCTGGTAGCTTTGATACCACATGTAACATGCCCATTGTTCTTCACAAATAAATTTTCATAGTTTTAACCTCAAGTAAATAAACTAAGATTCCAATCACATGGAGATAAATTTTTTATTTCCATCATAAGATAATATGCACATTAGACATAACAATGCTTCAAATTTCTCATTTCATTCCATGAAATGTTACAATCTCTCTAAAGTAATGATTTCATAAACAAGATACAATTTGCATTTTTTATCTTTTATAGAAATAGAGACAAGATACATACATAGCTCATCTGAGCTCTATTGGCACTAGAAATGCAATGGTTAGGGAAATCCCCCTTCAAATCTTGTCTCGCCGAATGAAGAGGAGAAGCATCACTCAAGCGATTTACACCATCCACAAACTTGCAATCCCTCGCACATCTACCACATATGGTAAGATGGCCCTACCCTTCAATGAAGAATTTGGTACAGAACCTCAAAATACCAGCCAATTCCAAGATGGTGTTATGTCCTACATAACTAGAAATTTACCATACACTGGCTACAACCTACGTGTATGAAAATCCCAGACTAGCATGCTAAAAGGTAACACAGTGAACTGACAATGTAACTAGTGGTGCATAACACTGCTTTGGGAAAAGTATTCATCACCCCTAATTCAGAATGGATGTCACACGATCACCCACCATTATAGCTTAATTTGTAATGACCATTATATCCTATGCATAGGATATCCCCTTCATTGGGTTGTACTAGCTCCAAGAATAACCTATTCTCTTATTTTTATTTACATTGACATTTCTACTAAGTAATTTCTATACTTAAGCTATCCCCTTCATTGGGTTATCTTAACCCCAGGAATAACCTACAAAATCTTCATGGCTTTAACTTACAAATATCTTTGTAACAAATAACTTTATAATCTAAAGTATAGCTACATAAGGTTCATCTTATCATAGAATAAATACTCATCAATAAATGACTCAATTTAGGAATATATCACAACATTAAATGATTCTTATCAAAAGTATATTCTCGTCAATGAATGACCTTAGTTCAAAGATATGACCTCAACAATAAATGGCCTCAATCAAAAGAATAATCATATCAATAAAAGGCTATTCAAAAAGTAGATTCACGTCAATAAAATGACTTCATGTCAAGAGTATAAACAACCAAATTGGTAGGGTAATCCCTTCCTTTTTGTCACTTGCTGTAACCATGGGATTAGGGCCCTTCCTTGCTTATCTAATAAAAAACAACCAAATTGGTAGGGTAATTATTCTATAGCCGCCATGCATGGCTCTAGTCAAATAGTTGCATGAGTTTAGAGAAGAGAGTTGCATGCAACATTTTTGTAGCCGCCATGCATGGCTCTAGTCAAATAGTAATTCAAAAATTCAAGTGATCAACTTAATCACATAGGTTAATCTCATCCTTAGTTTACACTAATCCCAAGATAAAATTAACAATCAATGATCATACCGATCTTGTAGGTCAATCTCAACCTATGTGCTTTAAACAAAGATCAAATAAACAACCCAACCAAGTAGGTTATTCTCAACCTAGGGTTTCAATCAATAATAAATTAAAGCAACGATCAAATGATCATTCTAGTATAGACTTACAATATGGTTCGCATGATGTCACATACTATCAACGACGACACATCTTTTATACCATTACTATTGTTGTGTTGCTAGCCTTATTATTCCCAAGGTTTTTCTAGCATTGTAAGCTAACAAATTCAAGTTATTCCCGCCAATATATTGATTTAATCTATATTTCACATTTATTTCTACATATGTATAGTATAGACTAACTACGTAAAGTATAAATGGAAACACATCACTTAAAATTCCATATAGGGTATATAAAATCATTAACCTAATAAATAGGTTCCATCAAAGCAATTAATATCCAAGAACATTCAAACATAATAAAAAAATCACAACTTACGCATACCATTCCTTTCCAACATAGTATTCAAATCTATTTAACCTTTTTCGATATAAAAGAGAAAGGTATAGAAACTAGCATGCTTGTATAAAAGCTCCAATTGATTATTCCTCTTTCCTATCTTAATGGCTCTAGCTTGCTTGTAACTTCCACCAAGAACAACCTCCAAAATCCTCTTCTAGCCTCTCACTAGTTCTCTCCATAATTCTCCTACAAAACCTCTCACAAATTCTCTCCCAAACTCAAAAAATATAATATCTCAGAAAATAGTAACAAGAGTGCAAGTATCTGTCCTTTTGAGGTAAAGATCACCTCTATTTATACACATAAATCAACAACTAAAGGCTAGAAATAGGGTAATGGGATTAACACTTCTCAACTCAAATGGTTTAACTTGACAAGGTGGAAAATTTACAAACTAAGACTCAACAATATTGCACAACCAATCGCTTCTATCATGGAGAACAAGAATATCATTAAAAAATGCAAGGTAATTATTCTCATAGGTCGACTCTCTCTATGCCAGCTTCTATTTGACTAATTCTCTTTTTCTTATTTGGCCTCCATCATTGGACAAAGTTCTCGTAACAAACTTCTAAAGGAATGCAATTATTCATAATTTGGTGCCACATAAACATCATGCAAGTTATTTTGGTGTTACAGTTCAAATACCAAGTCAAAGCTTGTTAATGTGTTTCAAGTTGCCTTTAAAACATTTGACTATGTCTTGCAACTCATTTCCATGTGCTTTTCATAGTGCTGCATGTATTTTATATAGTATGTTAATACCTATGCAATGCTCATAGCGCTACCAAGGTATATCATATTTCACCGTTTAAAAGCTTCATGCAATGTTAATATCTTATGCATTATTCTATAATCAAGTGTTTATCCTTTTATTTTTGTACACCACTTATATGGTGTATAATGCACTTATAAAACATGCACATTAATATTTAAATCATCGTTATATAAACATCATACTATATATATAATGCAATATTCAACATTCAAATACACATACATATATTTTCATATCCCACATAATGCATTACCTTATCATTCACATATTAATATGTATGTATGTAGGTATGGAACATCAAATACGTACTTACATATATATTAATATTTACACATCTACATATATTATTTTAATTATAATAAAAACCATATATCGGTATTCATAAAGTATATATATACAAACACTCAATTTCTAGCCAAATACATATTGTGATAGGTCGAATGTGAGCATTAGAAAACGAGCAGCAAGTAAAAGAGTGCAAAGAAACACCAAAACAACTTACACCTCAAGATTAGCCTAAGTTGGAAATAACACAAAGAAAAAACAACAAAATAGAACTCTATACCTTGCGTCGAATCGATCCTTTGGTTGGCCCTTCAATCTTTGATGTGTATGCTCCTTGGATGGCAAGTAGATGCAAGCTAAGTGGTGTTGTGAGGATGAGTGCAAGTGGATGAAAGCATGAAAATGGCTAAGTATAAGTTGAGAAACAAAATTGCAAGAGTTTGGCTAGCAAAATGATCTCCCCTAAAATGAGAGAAAAGAGGGGGTATTTATAGGAATTTTGAGAATTCCTAGAGGAGATGGATGGCCAAGATTGAGCCACCAAATATCAAGATGTAGGGCTAAGGTGAGTTGAGAACTCACAAGCCCTCACATCTTGACATGTGGCATGTGATATAGCCCTAAAAGGTGAAGTGGACATGAGGTGGAAGGATGGTACATGACATGGAGGGGGGTACAAAGTACCTTGGGATTGGACAAGATCTCCTCATAAAGGAGGTCCTTGTCCCCATGTGGGTGAGAGGACAAGTGGGGAATTAAAAATTCCTCAAATATCCTTATGGGGATGAGAGAAGGAATTTTAAATGCATTGGGATTAAAAGGTGAATTAAAATTCACATGGGAAGGAGATGCCTTGTCAAAAGGAGAAATCCTTTAATAAGGTTGACCAAGGACACATGTCATAGAGGACATGGGGAAGAGAAAAGGAATTTAATATTCCTTGAAAGAATAAAAGGAATTAAAAATTCCTTGAGAGGTTGATTAGGCTAGTTAGTGAAGGATTAGAGGATGGTTAGGTGGCTAAGAGAGATTAGAGGCCAACTGCGTTGGAGGATGTGACACATATAATCAAGGATTAGGCATATGCACATCCTAATGATAGAAGAGATGGATTAGGATAAGAAAAAAGATGGAGGATGTGATGAAGGAATTAAATAAATGGAATATTTATTTAATTCAATTGATGAAAGGAGGATTAAAGAGATAAGGTATTATTGATTAAATACCTTAGGGATTTGGCAGAATTAAAGATATTAATTAAATAATAGTAGTATTACTTAATTAACGAAAATAAGACAAAAGGGGATGAATTTGGATAAATTAAGTGTCCAAATTTAGACGTCTACACATATATATTCCAAGATATAAAATATATTAATACATATATGTATATATGTAGGTATTATCAAATACATGCATATACATACATATATTAATGTATATACAAATTAACATTATCTAATATTTAGTAATATTAGGTCACATATATATTCCTCTTCATCAATGAGTAGATACACAAATTGTGTACATATATGCATATGTCATAAACGTGCAACTGCTATCCTTATGCATATTATGTAATCATGCATGAGTTATCATTCAAACATATATATATATACACACACACACACATTCGATGTTTATACTTATCGAAAAAGATATGCACATAAACACACAAAGGTCTTTCACTCAACAACCACAAACATGAAAATTCAAAGACGAGACCATAATCTCTTCTAAATTATGCACAGACAAGACTAAAGGTTACCTACCAATTCCCAAGCTGACTCAACCCAACTTGACCCACTAAAAGTGTGTGTGTGTGTGTGTGTGTGTGAAAGCTCAATATTGGCTTATTAAGGGTTACCAGTCCAAATCCTTCTCCCGAGTGGTACTTCCCCTCCCTTTTGGAGGCATGAACCTATACCTGCATCCAACTTAACACATTTACAACAGTAGTTAACCATTCTCATGAAATCTGCTTGCATCATAAATCATTTACATCATTAAGGCATTAACACAATCATTTGCAATTCATATTCTTTCATCACATTTCCTATCAGTATAAAACATAATCATTTCTTCAAAATTAATAACATCATAATACATATTTAATATCTCATTCACCTACTTAAACATATTAAAGTCCTGATTAACATTTATCATCATACTTACAAGGTAAAGGTAACTCGATAACTATGAGACTGGGTGTAACACCTTTTAACAATATTTTCGGCTTTTGGTTCTTTTCCTTTTCCTATCTTTCCTTTAGCTGCACCCACACAACGTGCTTAGAAACACCCTTCTTGGTGCACTCCATCCATGTTAGATTAAGATTTTCTCTACCATTTTTCTCGCTTGTTCTTTCTTTTTTCTTTCTACTTCCCTGTTGTGGTATCTTTCTTCCCTTTCTTGGGTTTGTTTGATCTTTCTTTCTTCTGCACTCATCTACCTTCCTACTTCAATGATCTTAGTTATCTCTATTTCCTTTTTGGTTTTCCCTTTTCTTATATGTATTCTTAGTTAGGTCTTTCTCTTTTCTATATATCATGAATCCAAAAGGTTTCTTATAAAGAGTCACATCTTTTTGAGGATCTCTGGGATCCTTCCCCCTTTCCATTTATCATCCCCTAATGTCCTACCCCCCTCTCATAGAGGAGACCCTTAGGGTTTGATGAGTTTTATTTATTTTTCCAACTTACTATTTATTTTATGCATTTAATTTCTTTATTGTTCTCTCTAGGGTCCCGACAACAAAACCAATGTTGGAAAGAGAAATGTTGGCAATAAAGTCTAGAAGGATTTGTAACCCATGAAACATAGAAAAAAATGTAAGTGGGGTGATCAATGTGAAATGATGATCTTAGAACACTTACACTTTCCTGGTTTTATTAGGAAATGAGATCCCCCAAGGTAGAATTGACTTTCAACCTTTAGGTGAGTCAACCCTATTGAAAGATCTATTGTTTTCCCTTATGACAAAAAAATGTAAAATATGTCTGAAATGCACTTTGGGGAGAAAAAATAAAAATGCTTAATGAACTCAATTAGGCAATATAAAACTTGAAATTCAAATTTAAAGCATAATACAAACATAAA
The DNA here is from genome assembly GCA_007258455.2 of Sequoia sempervirens. NCBI lineage: Eukaryota > Viridiplantae > Streptophyta > Pinopsida > Cupressales > Cupressaceae > Sequoia > Sequoia sempervirens. The sequence continues at coordinate 29,519 of VDFB02321671.1, forward strand.
TCACAACCTTCGAGCAGATCTGGGAAAGTTAAATTGTTGTGCGCCTATCACTAAAAATGGGTGTTGAGTGTCCTACAAGGACTCATTCGCCCTAGGGTGAATGGGTCTTTTTATAGGATTTTTCCTTAGCTTCGGGGGTCCTCTAGAGATGGATATGAGATGTTGTTTGCCCCAGGTTTCACTATTGAAAAGCCCTAAATGAAACTTGTAGGTGAGTTTCCATGTCTTGAAAACTTTGCAAAATTACACTTTTGATCAACTTTTAATCCTTCTTCACCTATAAATCTGCACATGCACAGAGAGAGAAATTTTTGTTTTTGATGGATAAGGGTTTGCCTTGGTCAAACCCTAGTTTGGAAATTAAGCCTTGGTAATGAAATAATCACAAAATGAAGGAATTGATGAATGAACAAAGCTTGTTACACCTCACCAAACCCTTTAATGGCTGCCCTTAGAGGATTGAAGTCTAACACATCTCTCTAAGGATTGGATCTTACATGAAATGGCTTGATTGGATGCTTGATTTGACACTTGATTTGATGCTTGAAAACTTGAAACCTACATCACAATGTTAGCCCCAAAAACATTCATGAATGCAAATAACTTTGACATCATCATAGGATATTGAATGTTGCAATAAATGATAGATAGATCTACTCTCTAATTATCTTGACAATAATATTTTCTCTTGTGAAGTTCACCTGTAGCTTGTTATATTTTTCCTTAGACTTGATTTAATAAAAAAACCTTGTATTTATAGGTGTTTCCTTAATTACTTGACAATTAAACACCACAAGCTGACCTTTGCAATTTGAATTTAGATCATAAAAATTCTTCCAAAAACATATTAAAAAATGGGATCCAATACTTAAGGACACATTCGCCCTTGGGAAAATGGGTCCTATGCCCTAAACCTAGGACACACATTTTTAATTAAGTGTATGCATTGATTAAACGTGGGTTTCCCTTTCAGAAAATAAAATTAATTAGGCTCGTGAATGCATAATTGGGATAATTAAAGTAATTAAGTTCAATTAATTAAGGGGATGCAAACATAGCGTGAAAATGTAAAGGTGTACATTTTTCTACACTACAACCTGGTATTCCTCGAGTAGTAAATTTATACCCTGGAGGATACAATAAGAGAAACAAGCATGCAATAGGTATCTATAGGGCATTCATAACATATAATAGTACACTCAACAAAAGAAATTATTCAGATATCCATAACACACACACACACATATATATCATAATAGGTACAAATGAGTAGGTTTGGTCTCTGCTCCGATACCATTGTTGTATTCTATTACATATGTATCCTATCATATATCTTTCTTGTTGTATATGTCCTATATCTCCTATCTATTACATATAACATATATACATTCATTCCCTTGAAGGGATGTGTCTCCTTCTTTATGGCTTTTGTCCTTTATTGGTACCGTGATGTTCTGCCGATATGCTCTGTTCTGCCCTTTGACCTTCTAACAATCATTTCCAAGGTGCACCTTCTCACCATCATATTCTTCATATTTTGTAAAACAACCCCAATGTGAGGTGATGTGGAAAGAGGCATTGGAGTTTATTACTTGTGCAACTTCCAATGCATGTGTAGCCGAGATTACAAGAAATGAATTACCATCATCTTGGAAGGATTTATTGGATTCATCGTTAGAACCAATTTATCTTCTTTTTCTCTTCCTCCTTACAATTTCTTCTAAAACCACTAGGATTTTGTAGTTCCAACATTTTTCCTTGGACTTACCTAGAGATTTGGATAGACTTTTTTTACTCCTTTTCCTTATTCTTGCCTTTATCTTTTTATCTATAAAAAACAAGGGCTTTCTTGGAAGATTTAGAAGTCTGTGCACATCTCTTTGGAAAGTAACAATTTCACCACCTCATCCATTTTCAACTCGGTGGTAGTGCTCCCAATAGCCATGACTAGGTGGTCCCTTAAATTTGGCAATGAACAAAGCAAATTCATGCAATGTTCTTTCTCCTCTATCTTCACTCCTATAGTGTGTAATTGGGTCATGATCATATTTAATATATTGAGATGTTCGACCACTAAACTACCATCATCCATCTTGATGTTGTATAAATTTTTTAGGAAAATCTTGTTGACTTGGGTTTTAGCCTAATAAATCTCTCCCAACATTTTTCAAAGAAGTTCAATGATGGTTTCTTCATGAACATTCAATAACACTTAATCAACTAAATAAAGTACAATACGAACTTTAGTAGCTTTTTTGTCTTTCATGGTCGAATATTCTTATTTCATTATAGTAGGCACCTTTTTAGATATTGTAGCCCTTACATCTCAATCTATGAGCATATCCTCCATTTTGAGCTTTCACAACTCAAAATTTATGTTAGAGAACTCCTCCATTTCTATTCTTGACATGTTTTCCATCCCTTCCTAAAATAAACTCAAAAATACTTTTGTGTAAGCTCCCACTCAATCCAAGAATAGTACAAAAAACCATCAACCTAGCATCTATAATCTAAGGTGACCAAGCTTTGATATCAAATGAAAGGAAGAAAAGTATATGGAAATGCTAACAAAAGTAATCTTTGAGGAGATTGATGTGTAAATAAATGAATGTTACATTACAAGAAGTAGAAACGTGCATTAAAACATATAAATTAGTATACCACAACACACAGGATTATATGGGGAAAACACTTTTAGGAGAAAACCTCCACACTCCAAAAGTAGAACCACTTGTTTTATTCAACAACAACCATGCAATTACAATACAATCCTTGGGCTATGCCTCTTACACTTGAGTATCACCAACATACAACTTGGAGTAATTATAACAACTTTATACAACTTGCAAAACAACCAAAGAACCCATACACTACTCCATCCTAAGCACCAATTTATAGGAGATGAAAAAACTAGAAATCATCAAATGGTTTTGGAAAGCCATGGGCAAGGCTAAGGGAGGTATAATTCTCAAATGGTCAAGCACAAATCCCAATGTCCCTTGGTCTTGGTTTTCTAGGTTATACTTGACATTTTCTTTACATGCTATCATATGTTACAAACATGAATATTTGACCACCCAAAAATTGGGCACCCCAATTTGTCTTTATTCTCACATGCAAAAGATATCTCATGACAATTATATAAACATGCCATAACATTGATCAAGATTCCAATATAACCTTCATCTTAAATGCTCTTATGCATCAAAAGGATATGTCTTCAATAACTTTTATTATGATGAATGAAGATGCTTTTACCCACCTTCCAAGGTCCTAACACATTGCCAGGGCCACCTTAATGCGAGAGTCCAACTTTCTCATGTAAGGAAAAAATCACTAAAGATGAACAATCATGCCACCTCAAAATTGGATGCCCACTTCCCGTGCAAGGAAAATACATTAAATACGAAATAGTAAAGACAAATAGTTTATCAAATCTAAACATTAGGAATGCAAGGTTGAGACAACTTTTTCTAACAAGAAATAAACATCTATGGGTCTAGTTTTAAGGTGGACCAACAATACAAATTACTCATCATGCATAGTAATGACACGCCATTCTTACTTTTATTAGAGAAAATTTGGGGTTGGAAGTGGCTATAGGCAAGTGCAATGCAATCTATCTTAGGATGAGGAAATCCAATGCAATTGTCACAAAGAAGGTCTTTTTGCCATGATAATGTAAGGGTAGGTGTCCATGCTTTGTTTTCTCCTTGCTCTTCATAGGTTAGGCTCACATGGTTCCCCACATAAGCCATATCAAGTCCTTTGATCATGTAATCCTCCAACATTTAAATTTACACCTTTTCTAAAAATTATTGAAGTAAACTTAATGTATATATGAGTTCTTGATAGAGATAAGTATATATTTTTGACATATTGAGTAGAGGTTTGCATATTTTGTGAATTTTATTTGTATTATATTGACATGCTATGCACATGTAGCTTTTGGTCAAATATTTTCTACATCGATTAGAATTATCAAGAAATGCCTAGATTTATATGTTTTCAAAATTTGGTGAACTTTCAACAATATAAAGTGATTCTTTTGATTCAAAATTTTATCTTCTTAAAATTTAGGTGATCATTTCTTCTTTGACTTAATTTGCTTGGTTTGCATTTATTGAAAGAGTGCTAGTGATACATGCCTCTCCTTGCATAAGCTACCATCAATATAATCTACAAACACACATCCATTTTGCAATTTGTTAAAATTGATTGTGCATCTTACACAATACCACGTTTCACATACATATTTTAAAATATATTACTCAAAACTTTAATTTAATAAATCCATCTTAAATAAAACAAATATATTTATTATAAATTAAAAAATACTAAATACTTAATAATAATATTATTATTATTATTTTAAACAGAGTCAGTTGGGTATTTGTCCCCCTATAAACTGCAGTGTGCTTGGTAAACTTTTTTCATGTGCCATGATAATGTAAGGGTAGGTGTCCATGCTTTGTCTTCTCCTTGCTTTTCATAGGTTAGGCTCATGTGGTTCCCCACATAAGCCATATCAAGTCCTTCAATCATGTAATCCTCCAACATTTAAATTCACACCTTTTCTAAAATTTATTTAAGTAAACTTAATGTATTTATGAGTTCTTGATAGAGGTAAGTATATATTTTTGACATATTGAGTAGAGGTTTGCATATTTTGTGAATTTTATTTGTATTATATTGACATGCTATGCACATGTAGCTTTTGGTCAAGTATTTTCTACATCCATTAGAATTATCAAGAAATACCTAGATTTATATGTTTTCAAAATTTGGTGAACTTTCAACAATATAAAGTGATTCTTTTGATTCAAAATTTTATCTTCTTAAAATTTAGGTGATCATTTCTTCTTTGACTTAATTTGCTTGGTTTGCATTTATTGAAAGAGTGCTAGTGATACACGCCTCTCCTTGCATAAGCTACCATCAATATAATCTACAAACACACACCCATTTTGACATTTTGTTAAAATTGATTGTACATCTTACACAATACCACGTTTCACATACATATTTTAAAATATATTACTCAAAACTTTAATTTAATAAATCCATCTTAAATAAAACAAATATATTTATTATAAATTAAAAAATACTAAATACTTAATAATATTATTATTTATTTTTTTAAAATTGCAGGATTCGGTCGCAACACACCCTCCGGTACCATGGATTTGGGAGGAGACTAGACCTCGTGACCTCTTGCCTGTGCAACAGGATGCTTTAGCCAATCGAGCTAGGCCCCCCGCCCTACTTATTAATATTATTTTATTATAAAATATAAATTTCCTTTTTTATTAACTTCATATATTAAAAAATAATAATCAAATGGCAACATATAAATTGTCCACTTACATTGAGAAATCATATTGAGACTTTCTACATTTTAGTCAACATGGTTTTAAATTTGATTGGTTTAAACTTAAAATAATTAAAAACTAATACTTATAAGCTTTAATAGGAATCAACAAGGCAACATTAAATTCAAAACCTTAATTTCTCCCATTTATTATTATTATTTTTTAAGGAAGAATTGAAGAGTTGCAAAGCGAGGTCACAAGTTCAAATCCTAAGTTGATCTAATGGTGGAAAACTTGTACTTTTGAAAGAGAGGTCACAAGTTCAAATCCTTTGGGGCTAGAATATGTACACCTTGTATTGTGGAACACGGATTAGGTGCCTCCTGCATAAAACAATCTTACAACTTGCTTGCATTATTATGACCTGTGGAAATATTGTCCTTAACCTTGCACAATATTTATACAGAATTATTCGAAAACAGATCACTGGATTATAAAAAGACCTTTCCTACCTTTTCTTTGTTGTAAACAATCTTGCAACTCGCTTGCATTATTATGACCTGTGGACCTTGCACAATGTTTATACAGAATTTATTTTGATGTTTTAACGGTAACTTTCGGCGCTTTTTATATTATCAAAAGCAAACAAACATACCTCTTTTTCAGTCGCTATTACTGTATCGTTGCGCCTCCAGGTGCGATTTCTAGTTGGTAGATACAATATAAAATATACCCTTCTGCTCCCTGTTTGTTCAGAAGTTGAATTTCGAGCCGAATTCACAGTTTTTGAAGTATGAGGATTGGGTGAACGGAAGAGACCCAGGAGATTTGAAATTTACTTATCAACAGGCTAGTTATTTTACAAACCCACTGATATGTCCGAGAATGGCTAGGCAGAAGACATCAGTTCCAAGGAAGAGAACTTGAACTGCTGCTGCTTCCACTTCTGCTGTTGAATCTTCCAGTGCTGGTGCAAGGGGCACTCAGCGTGCATCCAGAAGGCAGTCCGGTGAGGTTCCACATGCCGCTGCAGCACCACAGACTGTGAAGAAGCCTCACCGGTTTAAACCGGGAACTGTTGCTCTTAGAGAGATCAGACGTTATCAGAAGAGCTTTGAACTGCTTATTCCAGCTCTTCCATTTGCTAGACTTGTGAGGGAGGTGACTGAACATTATACCCTAGAGGTGAATCGATGGACTGCTGAAGCTTTAGTAGCTGTGCAAGAGGCAGCTGAGGACTTCATTGTTCATCTGTTTGAGGACACAAATTTGTGTGCTATTCATGCCAAGCGTGTAACAATAATGCCCAAAGATATGCATCTTGCAAGATGCTTTTGTGGTATACAGTTAGACAGGCCTTGGTGAACTGCCCTTCTGGGAGTATTTTTAGACATGAAATTGCAGAAATTCATTACCAGGTGATTGTAACAGTAATGTCTTTCCCATTTGCACTTGGTTATTTTGTGACTATGGATTCAACCCTGATGATTGTTATACCTTATTCTTTTGCCATCGAGGTGTTCCTGATATGATTTTGTAGTGGCATCTGGATTCTAATTGTATATTGCATGATGCATATGACACTCTCGTCTAGATTTGACAGTGTTTATACTTCACTTTATCTTTGTAGATACATTCTAATAAATGGATGTTAAAATCATTGTGTTCGCATTTTGAATGTTCGTTGGTTATCAAATTTCCATTTATAATGTGAACATTCAGAATGCGAACACAATGATTTTAACATCCATTAAAAAGGAATGTATCTGCAAAGATAAAGTGAAGTATAAACACTATCAAATCTAGACGAGAGTGTCAGATGCATCATGCAATATACAATTAGAATCCAGATGCCAATACAAAATCATATCAGGAACACCTCGATGGCAAAAGAATAAGGTATAACAATCATTAGGGTTGAATCCATAGTCACAAAATAACCAAGTGCAAATGTCAAAGACATTACAGTTACAATTACTTGGTAATGAATTTATGCAGTTTCTTGTATAAAAATGTTCCGAGAAGGGCAGTTTCACCAAGGTCTGTCTAACTGTATACCATGAAGGCGTCTTGCAAGATGCATATCTTTGGGCATTATTGTTGTGCCAAGCGTGTAACAATAATCCCCAAAGATATGCATCTTGCAAGATGCTTTCGTGGTATACAATTAGATTGGCCTTGGTGAAACTGCCCTTCTCGGAGCATTTTTAGATAGGGAACTACAAAAATTCATTACCAGGTAATTGTAATTGTAATATCTTTGACATTTGCACTTGGTTATTTTGTGACTATGGATTTAACCTTGATGATTGTTATACCTTATTCTTTTGCTATCGAGGTGCTCCTGATATGATTTTGTATTGGCATCTGGATTTTGATTGTATATTGCATGATGCATCTGACACTCTTGTCTAGATTTGACTGTGTTTATACTTCACTTTATCTTTGTAGATACATTCTTATAAATGGATGTTAAAATCATTGTGTTCGCATTCTAAATGTTTGTTGGTTATCAAATTTCCATGATTGGATGATGTACATCGACGTTGAGTTATTATGGATGTGATGATTATATGGTGTATGTGATATTGTATCCCCTTGGGTGATTGTGCATTGCTTCAACTATTATATATAGTGTAGGTAGAAAGTTATTTCCCCCCCTAAGAATGCAGGTCTGAGTTATTTTTCCAATGGTGGTTATGTTGGAGTGTTCTATTGGGCCTAACGTGTTTGTTAACCCTTATCCTACTTGAATCAAGTGCAAGATGTGTCTTGTGAGACCCTATATAAATCTGGATCTGAATTGGTGGCGATTATGAAGTTAGCTTGTGTTGTGGTTAAACCATAAATGTGTGATTCCAAGTGATTGCTTATTCCCTCATTGCATTTGATTACTTTTCGATGGATGGATCATTCCACGTTAAAGATTTTGATGCATTTTGGGAATCAGGAAAATTAGGAAAGAAAAAGAGATTTGTTAGTTAATTGCATTGGAAAATTATATGCGAACTTTTTTATTTAGTTAAAAATTTTCCATTCCTTAGAAGTTAAATTCAACTATTTAGTACTTTTTGGAAATAAGGAAAGGAATTAAGCATTCACTTAATATACAAATGCTATTTGGTAAAAAGGGAAAAATAGGAAAGTATAAATAAAGTGAAAAAGAAAATAGAAATGGAAAAATGGAGTTAAAAGAAAAAAGAGAAGGCATTTTTCAATTATTCCACATTTTTTTTACAAATTACTCTCTAAAACCCTTTTTCTCTTAAAATGGAAAATGAATGAATTTGCTTGATTTGAGGATTGTATTGGCTTGGAAAAGGAGGACATTGGAGGTGTGTTTGCATTGCATGGGAATTTTGCTTATGAAATTTGAATTTATTGCATGAATTTGACTCTGTGAGTTCAAAAAGAAGGTATTTCTTTTCCATTCTCTTAGTTTTTGAATCCTCTCAATTCATGTTTGCCATGCCCACTATTGTGGTAGCTTATGGCTTCAATTTTGTTTTGAATTTCATTGTATATTATTGTGTTAATCAATGTTCCATGGGGACGTGTCCCCCCCAAAAAACCCCGCGTTTCCTAGACGGGGATGTCTCGGAGACTTGGGGACTTGGGGGGATGTCTCCCCACCAGCCCACCACCAATGCCACCATCCCACCACCAGTGTCACTGTCTCCAAGATGCTACTAGGACTTCGAGGATGCTAGGGTGTCCTCAAGATGTTTAGGGGACTCCTAGTTGTCTCAAAGATGTATAATTCTTATACTTATACATCTTTTTATAACTATTTTTTCAAGTACTATATGTATTTCAGCACCCTGCTGCCCCCTCGCCACAGTCCCCTCGTTGTTCCCCTGCCGCTTCCAAACTTAGATCCCCCGTCCCCACATCCTCGAAACGTCCCCTGCCGTCCCCCTGTCCCCGTCCCTGAAACCCCATGGAACACTAGTGCTAATTGTTTGTTTTCAAATTTTAAAAACGTCCAATTTTAATTCATGACTATTGCAAAAGCTATGGCAAAAGTTTTAAGGAATTAGAAAATGTGGATTTTAACGCAAAAGAATGTCGTTCATATTTGAATCAAAAGGTTTTTCTTAGTTTTTGAAAATTTTCATTAATAAAAGAGTTAGAATTTTAAGCATTCATCAATGGTGGAATCGGAAATTTCTTGACTTTTCATTAGAAAAATTATTTAGAAATATTTTCAAATTTAGAATGATTTAGAATGAATTAAATGGGAGAAAACAACAATTCTTATTATTTTTCCATTTAGAATATTTTGGGACTATGTTCAAATTGTTATCCCACTTGTTGCATTGATTTCCATGCCACACTCAAATAGTGACTTGGCATGATGAACCTAGGATTTGAGGTATGGAGGGTAGGAAGGAGTGGCTCTCGACATTGTCTCAAATCCGGAAGTGATTCCAAAGCTATAGTGGGCAAGAGTTATTAAGTGCTAATTGAAGAAATTCATTGGGTAAATAAAAAGAACTAAGATGTAAGTTGGTGACATACTTAGAGTGCTTGCATAGGCTCTGTATGATATATCAATGATATGCCACACTTGGGTAGAGTTGTTGGATGTCACTAGGGTACTTACCCTTCTCTTGCGATGAGAATTCGTACTTGAGTTTGCAAAGCCATACCTTCATGCTATTGTGATGACACTCCTTGCCTTCCTCTAAGATGCTCGTCCTTTTGTTGTTGGGTTTTGTATCTGATGAGAGATCCTCTCTAGCCATGTGTGATGTGTTTGGTTGAGACCTTGATTGTATGCGTGTTCATATCCATTTTGTATGCAAGTGTTTGGCATGTGGTAAGCCTCACTCCTTTGTTTTGTGTGAGTGTGTTCTTGTCCTATGCAACTATCTCCTAGCATAGTAGGGTGGACCTATGAGTAGCACATGATTGGGTGGTGCTCAACCACCATTGGAGACTAGCAGATCCATTGGAGTGGCACAAGATTTTGCACAAGATGGAAGAAACTTCGTATCCTTGTCAATTATTTCATTTGTAATAAAGTTGTAAAATGTATAATTTAGGACATTTGAGTCCTTATATGTAATTGTAATATTATATTGAAACCTCTTAATTTGGATGAATTGTAAATTTCCCACATAAGTGGTGACGGTGTTATCCTTGCTTTTACCATGTATCAACATTGGTGTCAAATGCATATGTCGTTTCATGTTCTTTTCATTATTATTGCTATGTTGGTAAAATGCACTTAGAGTACTTTGAATTTGGGCTTAAAATGAACATAAAATGATAGAAAACATTCAATTTTGATATCACTGAAATGCATGTTAATATCGTTTCCCTAGCCTTGGGCTATGTGTATGAGGAATTGTTGTGGGGTTGCGTCCTCATGTTTTGGTTCTCCTCATGCTAGGAGAGTGTGTTTCCTTTCATCCCTTGTGTCCTTGGACTTGTTTTGGAATCCTTTGTTGACCTCCCCTTGGGGAGGCATCTCTTTCATTTGCTTACGTGTTGGAGATCAAGTGTAATCTTCCACCTTGATCTCCTAGATGTCAATGGTCGTTTTGGAGTCTATTTTGTGTTGTATCTTGTTTTTGTGAGTCTTAGGTGTTGTCCCTAGGTATGAGACTTGGAAATAGTCATCTGTTCAATCTTTGGTTGGGCTATAGTGTGCCAAAAGGACTACAATGCAATTTTGAGACTCCAAAACTTAAGTAGGACTTTAGCTTGAAAATAGGACACCTAAGTAATTGCATGCTAGTGTCCTTTCTGGGCGTTGTAGCCCCTCGTTTCATCAGATAGCAAGTACTTCTAGGGATTTTTGGAGAAAAAATTGTGTTTGAAACTTGTTCCCCTTGGTCTTGTGAGTCTTCTCATGTTGTCACTTTGTTGACAAGTGTTGTTATCTAGAAGTTATGCCATGTTTTGCATTGGGTTGCATGCCTTTGCATGAAAATGACCTGTTGTTGTTCCAATTGATGGAAGGATTATACCTCCTAGTGGGGCAACCTCTTGTTAAGGTTTGCTCCTTGTGTTGGGTGTCTTGATGGGGAAATATCCCCTCCTTTACATTGGTGAGTGTGCCATGCATCTAGGGAAATCGTGGTCGTCCATCTAGTCGAGATGTGATATCTCCTAGTTAATGGCTGCCTTGTTTAAATCAAAACAATCTACAATATGAACTGTGACAAGAAGGATACCAAGATACTGGCTAACAGTAAGATAATGAGAAATTGATAGCTGATAATCAACAAACTCCAGATACCAAATGACAACATTAAACAAGCAAATCGATTAATTGCAGCCAATACACTTCAAAGAAAACAATAGGCAATGAAGAACAAAAATCCCAAGCCTTAAAATGCTATGCCAAACAATGAGACCGATCCTTAACAAGGCAACAACAACATATATAAATTCATTCCTTATCCAAGTGATAGAACATAAACTTCACAAGCACCAAGGACTTACAATCACCAGGGAAATAAGACAGAGTAATAATGTATTTAAGTCGATGCCAAAATCTGAATACAGTGATTTGAGGGAATCGACATTCAATGCCTACAGCCCATTCGCAACCCTCCCTTAACATTGCCTCTGCTGTTCCTGCACCCAAATCAAGCTTTTCCTGACATTCATTCCTGTCCATACCCGCTGCTCATCTCTTGTTTGCTCCTTCCAAATCTATCTATCGCTCTTTTCCTAGGCAAAACCTTCTTTCCCCAAACTATGTTGAGCGCTCAGCCTTGTTTTCTTTTTTCCAAGAACTCTCGTGTAACTGCCATCACCATCTTGTTTTTGCAACGAGAAAGAAAGACTAAGCTTCTTGATGCCACATAGAGATCGCCACATGTCACAAGGAAAAACAAAAACAAAGAAATAGGAACCAACAACCAAAAGCCAAAGCTACAAAACCAAAACTGAAATTGCAAACCAAAACTGGAAGGATTGATGCCCCCACATTGCTAGTTGTCCCACATCTTGCTTAGGTTTGCCTTGGTGTTGTGAGTGTCATCAAGTGTGTTTAGGGAGTGGATTTGAGGTAGATGGTTTCCTCATCCTACCCTTGTGTTGTGTTTATGAAAGGATGCAATTGTAGGTTGGGACTTGATTGTCGTTGTGGTGTAGTCCCACTCTCTTGTATGATCATCATGGTGGCTTCATTGCACAATTGGTAAGTCTTCCACTTGTGCCACTTTGCTTGGAGCAATGGTGATGTCTATTAAGTGTTGTCGATATCTTGAGTCATGTGTGACCTAAAATATCGCCACAACGTCCTTGTTATGTTTTGTGTGTCATTGTGTTTGACACGACACTTTGAGTGCATGTAGTGCGACATGGTAGTGTTGTATCTTAATTGCTAAGAGTTGTTCTTGTGTTTTTCAAAAAAAATTGTTTGCTTTGGCTAATGTTTTGGGTGTGAGGCTTGGGGCATTATAGTAACTTGTGGTGATTTGCCACTTTGCAATATTTTTTTTTGTTTTCTACCTATTTGTACCATTGGTGGATGTAAAAGATGCATCATAGGTCTTGATGTTTGCTTTCCACTTGAAGATTGATTTGTGAAGTTTGTGGTAAAAGACAACTGACTGCAATTGTGATTCAACTAGTTCTGAGCAACCAAGCCGGTACAATCAAGTTTTATCAGCTCCTAGAGGTCATACAAGATGGCTCAATATTTTAAATTCTCAAGAATTTCTTCATTATGGTAGTTCATATGCTTTGCAAGCTCATTTAAGTTTTAACTAATGTATCTTGTGGGATTCACAAAACACATACAAGGACACTACTCTTTCTACCATGTTTGGGTATAACTATGTACTTCCCTTTCTAGCAGCCTTGTCTACTGCTTTGTTGAAGGAGCAGCGGCTTTGTCTACATTCCCCAGATTAGTTGTTCATGGCTTTCATTCACAATCAAATTTAAAAAGGTTTCTGTTAGTTTTTAACAGTTACCTTTTGAGTACTTTGAAACATGTCTTGGTTGCAATGGAAAAGCAAAAGAAAATTCAGCATATGAGTTTATGACTTGTGTTACTTGTTAGAAGATTGTTACCAGAATATTGTCCTACTCTGTGTCAGTAAACGTAGACATTACTTTCAAATGATTTTGGTGCTTGGTGATTTGATGATTCTCCCAACTTCAATAACAGTATGCGTGCCTTTACTTTATAATCCCGTTCCACTTTGCTTCAGTTAATGAAGACATTACTCTTTTATTTTGATAGTTGGTAATTTGATGTTCTCCCAACTTCAATAACAGAATGTGTGTCTTTACTTTATTGTTTTCAGGTTGATAATTTATTACTTGTATGTGGCATAGTGGATTCTTAGTAGCATTTTTGTTACCTAATGAATTATTTTGGAGACATCCAATATATAATGTTAATGAAATTCTGATTGTTTTGGGTTAAAAACACATATTGCTGGAAACAAATTGTTTCCAATTATTGTACTTCCATATCTGTTAAGTTTCCTGATGTTGATTTTTAGTATTTATTTTGCAACCATTGAAAAGCTGTTCTGTTCAGCTGCTTTGTTGATGAATTATTCTCACTTTCCACAGATTCTTGATGAATTAGGTTTTGGACAGATACAATAATTTACTGCTTATGAAATTCTAGTGGTTTTGGGTTAATAAAACATATTGATGTGATATCAGTAGAGGATTCTAAATCATTAGCAAACATTTCCAAGATTCTTTTTCAAAAAGTTATGACATATTTCTTCAACCAACCTGAATTGGCAGAGTGACTGTGTAAAGGCTTAAAACATAAAAATACCCTTTCTTCTCTTTGTTCTGGTTGCACAAGTTCCCCTGTTTTAGGTAATATGATGTCACTACTAATAGGTGGTTGATCATTTCTCTACATTGCAATAAGTTAACAGCTTGGCCGTGAGTAAGTTTTCGTTGCTTTTTGAAACTCTTATAATAAGAATTTGCAATAATTTTCTTTTCTATAATGTTAGTCCAAGACACTGTCATTATCTTCTTGCTGCAAGATCAACTCACTATCAATCATACTAAGATTTCATTATGTTTTAAACATATTCCTTTTTGGATCACATTATCTTGAGATCATGTCAGCTACCCCTTTAGTTTAAGAAATCAAATTCCAACTCATAAAATTCTGCTTTGCAGGAGCTACCTGCTTTCTTGACCAGGCCAGTTACTGTAGAAGTTTGGGAAGCATAAGCAAAACATATATTTGTTATAGATTTCATATCGTTGTAAGTTTTGTTGCAAAATGAAGCAAGTCAATTCATGGATACACTTTGAAGCTATTGTTCTTAGATGTTTATATAAACATTCCTTCAAACAAACATTCTTGACAAGTGTACTGTTACATCCCACCCTAGATACTTAAAAACTATTTTACTTTTTGTAATTATGACAAATGAATGATGCAAATTTTGATTGAATATTGCAAGAAATGTTGAGATCTCCTGTGATTGAGTTTTGTTAAAGCAATAAGGAATTATGCCATTACGATATGGGCTATGATTTATTTTAGTAGGAATAAATTGTGTTTATGATGCCCTAGAAATAGAAGAGCTGGTAAAAGAAAAGTTTATTTTCATTAAATGCATAGATAGAGAATATGCAATAGTGATTATATGATATTTAGATGTCAGACTAACTTCCTTCTATTTGGAGTATTGATGCAGGGTAACATGTACCTCAACCACCTAAGGAGGGAAAGCATCATCTAAGTAGAGAGGTAGTGATGGGATGATCTGAAAATTGCCATCTGAATCGGGACTAGGTCAGAAAGATCTAGGAACCCTAGAAGAGTGTAATAGGAGTCTTAAGTTGAGGTAAGTCTTATGTGTGATCTTTTTGGATGTGGTTTTGTCATAAGAGGAATTAGGGTTTCTATACCAATTTTCTACTTCCTTACCGTAAAAAATTAAGCTAAGCAAGCATATATGCACATGTAGGAAGAACTTGCATACATCATTGCAGGTATACGCATATGGACGCAGGTACATGATGGTAGGCAAATTTACGTGCCTGTGATCGTGCATATGCATACATATGCGCATACGTGTATTGACGCATACAGGCCAATACCTATGTATGAATGACTGCTCAGTTTAATTTATTTCCTTTCCTTATGGTAAAACCTATTTTAACACCTTGAACTCATCAGTAAGGTATTATTGCCTTTTTGAGTTTGATGTCTGTGCCAGTTGGCCATATTAAATATATGCTGCCAATATTTATACTTCTACAGGCAAAGTATAACAATGATTCATGATTGCTAATACATTAATAAATAATGCCTGGAGGCATTTCATTAAATACTTGAATACCCACTAAAAGTCTGAAAGACCAATATTTTAAATATATAAGTATCTAAGAGGTTTTATATTTTTAAAGAGGATATTTTATAAAAGCCAAAGAGAAGAAGTTTATATCAAGCTTGCCGCCAAATGTGAAGGTGATAAAAGATTTAAATATTTAAAAAAATAATAATATAAAACTCACACATTTGAAATAATAAGGTGGGGCCACCTTGACTTGGCAAAAATGTGTTTATATCATTATGGAATTTGATAAAATTAAATCACCACTTTTCTAGGGCGTATGGCTGCAAGCATGCAAAGCAGTTCCTTGTTAATAGCCACAAAGGTGGTGCAGCTGTTAGGAAGAAACTAGCTGGCTTTATCCGCCACATGAGAATACATCATTTGGTTTTATTTTTTATAACAAAGTTTGACCTCTTTATGTTGTGGGGAGTTGGAGAAAATCTAGGAGGTGGTTACCATAACCTCCTAGTAACCAATCAATCTGATGGAGTTGTCTAATTCTTTTCAAAACAAACTCATTTTTTTCAAAAAGGGGAGATTCGATGGGTTTTATATTTTGGAGAATAGGAGATGCTACGAATAGGAGATCTATCTTGGTCCACGAATTGCTCTTTTAAGAGGAAGAAGATAGGCGTTAGCAACAGGGCTGAAGGCTGAGCTGAAGAAACTTGAAGTTTTTTGCATCCACATTTGCTCACATTCAGATTATTCAGTTTCAGAACTTCATTGCAGGCACGTTCTACTCTTTTTGAGTATAATTTCTATGAGAATAAGTGTTTTCTAGCATAGAGATAATCCAAGAGATTATTGCAGCATATTATTTTTTTTTTCATAAAACAGATATATCTGTTCTTTGTTTGTAAACTGTTCTGTACAGTAAGGTTATAGTGTGCTTGAAGTATCGAGATTGATAACTATGCCATTGATAGACTGAATCTTTAGCTACTGCCTTCTAGCGCCAAACCAACTTTATGGTTATTCTGTGAGAATCTTTTGAAGGCTAAACTTGTAGCTGCATTTTATTTTGCCTCTGCTTCACCTAGCAAGAATGATAGGAAGTCAGGAAGGTTAGCGTGGAACTTAACCAAAAGCAAAAGGTTTTTAATAAAAAAAAAGGGTTGGCAAGAATTAAGTCCCTAAGAAAGAACATGCAGATTTTAAGACTGTAAATGAAAGAATTTTTTAGATTAAAAAGAACGTACTGTTTTGCTTCAAGAAGGAAGAAATAACAACTGGTTTTGTTTGCTTATTGCTGAGTACCAAACCATGCATGCCAATATGATGGCCAGTTTGCGATAGTGCAATTTGAGCACAAAAATGTCTAGGGGTTTTAGAAGATTTCTACTTTTGCTTTTCTTGATGTGAAAACCCTGATTTTTGCTGTACTAGAAGTGTTTATTCCAAGCTGAACTGTCAGCCATGGGAGCCATGAAGGGTTTTGTAAAAACCCTAGTTTCATATATTGGACACACGTGGCAGGTAGCCAAGTATGAGAGTATATTATTGAGAAAAAAAAAAAGAAAACCTAAGATAGGTTAAGGGAAGATTACCCTAGAATAGGTGTCCTTTGAGTAAAGGGTGGAGAGAAAATCTCTTGAATGCCCTAGGTTAGAAGAGTTTTCCCAATTGAGCAGGGTGGGTGAGTCTATACGGAAGTACAAAACTATGGCCATAGTAGGTGCAGGTGCCACTGACTGCACTTTAGTACTCATAGCAACCTAGATACCTAACTAACCAAAGTTGCCAGCTTAGTAGGAAGGTATCCTTAGTAGCATGGCAAAGTTAATAGGTAGGGTTTACCACCAGAGCTCGGATGGCAACTCTAGAGGGTTTCCAACATTGCCTTTCGTAAGAAGGGAAGGCCCCCTTCGAGTCAGGAAGGTGTGCAAGGGACCACACTAATCCGTGGTTGGCAAAAAAGCACTCGGATGATGCTTTCCCTCTCATGCAAATGGCGAGCTGACTCTTGGAACACGTAGTATCCAGATGAGGACTTCTAATCTCTTACTTATGTAACTCTTGTTATAATACTTGAATAGATGAATTCAACATTTGCTCATGTTCGTTTAAGATGTTCAGTAGAATGCTATCTTAATTATTACTACAACAGTTAAATGGTTAGTACCTTACTATGTTTCTTTTCAAAAAAAAAAAAACTCTAGATAAAATGAGTCATCTTATTTGATCTTAAGTTGTTCAATGAAAGCAGGATGTTACATGTACAAAATTTTCTTTTTATCTTAGGAAATTAAGAAGAATTGATTTGGAATATTCTATATTTGATTTAGTTTTACAAATGAAACTCCACCATATTGAGCCTAGAATTTACCTTTTCATACCATTGTGGAGTGTTTGAAACACATATATCCATTTTCATCTACAAATACTAAACCTTTTGCTCTTGGTTGAGTACCTTAAGGCCCACTTGTATATCTTGCCAAGTATGCTTGGAGAATTGGACTATTCCAGCACTTTACAACCCCAAAGTAATTTGTCTATTAGTTCATACCAAAGAGTGATATTAGCTTTACTTTGAAATATTTTCTTCAAAGCCTTCTTATATCAAAACCAAATTTCTTTGCCAATTTTCTTCTTTTTATTGTAGGCATGACTTCGAAGAAAAAATGTCGTGATTCCATATTTACCTTTTGCTTAGAAGCATTTTGATATAAATCAAAGTTTTTTAATCTATGGGCCTCCCTATTTATTTCTATCAAAGTTTGAATCCTCTTATCATAGTGGCTTTTTTGAGGAGTCACAGCTTTCATACAATCATGCAACCAACAATCCTTGGCTAATGATGATAAACTCATTATCTGCATCTAGGTCACACCATCCACCATCCATTTTTCGAAGTGGCCTCTAGAATTGAGTGCCTATAATTATATGATTTAGTGGTTTTCAACTTTTTAAAGATAGATGTGCATGTCATATTCCGCTACAACACTTTTCTTAGTCTCTCCTTTGAAAATTGCATTTACCATACTAATGATGAACTAATAAATGTTGACCAAAACTTAAGCTTTGAAGACCCCGTGAAAGTGAGATTTGAGCATAGGAGAAGACTTAATCTTATTAATATAGTTGGATAAATTTTACATCTTAATTTGTTTCATTCAAATAAAGTTTATTAGTTGTTCTATGTAGGTTTTTAATAATGATTATAGCATATGCTCTCACATAAGAAAGCTAGCACTAGAGATCTTAGCGGAAATCAGTTTAAGGATTTAAATTGTTCGTTGTATTCATTCTCACATGCATTCTTTCAGGATATTTGTGGAAGGAGGAATTCCAGTTCTTATTGGCAAAATCTCTTGGCTAAGTTTCTTGGATATGTTTGAATTCGACATCTTAGACATTCCTATTTCCACAGTTACAAGTTTGTCAAAGCTTGTCAAATTATAACTAAGGTTTGTCAAATGTGATCTACATACACACAACTTGCTAGATGAGAGGATCCCACGCTTGGTATTCAATTTCAGTAAAAATAAATATTACCTTTGATCTATGTTGATCTTTCCTACAAGTTGAAAAGTTTTTCCCCTCCCATGTTGTTGGGTGCTTTCTCAAAGCTCTGATATGTTTGGCTTGACTGGGAAGCAATTGAATGGAAGCATTGCATCTGCCGTTGGTAAAATAACTCCCTTACATATTTTGATCTGAGCTACAATGAATTGACGGATACATATAAAAAATTCATCTGTGGCCAACCTCACACCCCTTACCATACTTAGTTTGAGTAATAACCTCTTAATAGGTACAGTCCCACCTTCCATCAATAAGCTATTTTCTTGATTAGCTTGAACTCAACATCAGGCTACAGTGAAATTATCCCATTTACGATTTCAAATCTTTCTAATTTATATTATCTTTCCCTCTCCTTCAGTTTGGTTGAGCAAGAGCTCTTTTGAGGTCCACCTTAGTAATATGAATCACCTTAAGGCTTAAATATTTGGCCATTTGTGATAAAATCTTAATGGTAAAGGTTAGTCCAACATAGGTTTTAGAAACCTCTTTTAGCATGTTCAATTTGAGGTCCCATAACAGTGAAGATGGCTTGTCCATGTTCCCCTTACAAAATGATCTTTTATATTTGGATTTGTCCAATAACAATATGATAAGCAATCTTCTGCCGTATGGGATTTTCCTCATCTGTTTTTGTACTTGTTTCATGATAACTTTGTAGGTGTTTTACCTTCAAAGCTAACGAGTGCTACAAATTGGGGTTTTGAACTTGTGCAATGATTGCCTACAAGGTTTGCTTCCTTAACTCCAACTCGATATGGTATGTTTGATCTGCTGCACAGTTATAGTACCTCAGAAAAGTTGCTGCAGAAAATGGAAAAGTCAGAAAAAATAAAACAATCAGAAAATTATGGAAAAAGTAAAAAATAAATAAAAAATGATTTATTTCTTTTTGAAAAAATCAACATAGAGGCCTAGTACTGATATTTTGCCAATTTTTATTAACTATGGTACAGTCTATTTGGTGCATCCATTCCAATTGAAATTGACTAGTATAGTCTTATTTATTTATCGCTCTTGTGCAATAATCTCACTGACAGCATTCCACATTCTATCTATGAGCAATGGAATATAATGTAGTTCTTGGACTTGTCACATAATAGGCCTAAAGGTGAGATTCTTGCAAACTTTGGAAACTACTCTCATCTTAATGTTTGTAATTAGAAGGAGAGTTGTTAGAGTCCTTTGCAAAATGGCTTTACTTCAAAGTTGAAAGTTGGCTGGGATCACTTAATTTGATGCATCCCATTATTGAAATCTGTAAGTAATCATAGACTGTAGATTGGAGACAGCAGTTTGATAGGAAATACTTTAAAATGGAAAGCTCATCTTTCTAGTATTAAGGTTTTGGTTATGAGATCAAATAAATTTGAAGGTGAATTCCCCTCTAATATGACTAAGTTGCCACTTCAAATATTGAATCTTTCAAGGGACATTTTTTTGGGAATAATTTCACATTTCACAATTTAAGGTTGTGACAAACAAATCACTGAATGCAGAAATTATTCGCCTTAACATTGCAACAGTTTCAGTGCATGGAATTGGACATTGAATTTTCATCAAGAGAATGAATGGACTTGGAGTTTGCAAGATAGCTGAGCTTAGTGCAATGTATTGATCTTTCAAACAACAGATTCCTCAAGGAATTGGATTCCTCAAATGTTTGATCATTCTTAACATTTAAAATAACCGTATTAAGGGTGAAATTTCTTAGTACTGGGAAACATGGTGCAACTGGAGTCACGGGGTAGTCAATTACATCTAATTCCTTAACCTTCTCAAACAATTTATATCTGTGTAGTCTTCAACTCAATATATTGTGCTTAATAAGGTCTCTCTTTAAGTAAAAAGTTAGTAAAAATGATGCGGAAAGAGCCTGTTCCATATATGAGGACAACATATGGTGGTGTGGGAGTTCAACTCAACTTTGCATTTGGAATTTTTTTTGTTATTGGAATTCAATTATTGATCACGTGTCTAAGCAAAAGATGCTTTCAACAGATGGATAACACAATATTTGAATTCTTTCATATAGTGAGCAATCTAGTATCTAGAATTTAGGTATTTTTTTTCATTCCTTTCTTTCCTTGTGTGCAGTAAGTGTATGTATTAAAGAATAGGTCAGGGCCATCAGGCTATCAATCACACTCAGAAGTTTTGTTGACAGTGTCATAAAATTGAAATCAAAATATAAGGTACAGTAGGTGCAGAACTGTGCTACACCATTCATATTTTCCAGCCATCTCTGAGGCATTAACAATCACATCATAAAATCCTCTGTTCACAATGGGTTTGATTACAGGCTATGGGGAACTCCATGGTTCCGTGGTTAAGTACTAGAATGGATGATCACCAAGGAATTCCCTGTGCTTCACCCTTGTGAGCCTGAAAAAGGATATTACCTAATGATCCACCACAGAAATTTCAAATGTATAAAAAAATTAAAAGAATAAAAAAATGTCCTTGAAAGGACCATATTAAGCCTCATGGCACAAGATCTCTAAGAAAGACTGTCTACTCACTAAATCGTATTCTCAACCCAGCTGACTCACAAAGTGATACTCATATAACAGCAGTGATCTCTGGGCATATTGCAAGGTGTTCTATGGTACTCTCATTTGTATCTTAATAAGCTTCAACATGTTCAAGAGTTCATTGCTGGTCCCTACCATTAGAGAAAAGAAAGTAATCATAAAGGCTTTTGACAGTAATGAATATACAGTTGTTATGATTGAGTGCATAAGTTTCACTAATGGTTGGGAATATCTGAACTCCATAATGACAACAGTAATTCTTGGAATCTTGTGCTAAACTGAAATTATGTACACAGCATATAAGTCTGTTCATAACCATGAATTAGATCTGTTTTGGTGCCACACTAACTGTTTCCTAAATCTTACTCTTTGTTTGCATCTATTTCAGTTTTGACTCTTTGATTGGCCTGTTTAAGGACCTTGGTGGGATATGTTAACTATTCACATGTTAAAAGCATAATGATGCTTACGTAATTATATACATTGAATGTTTGTATAACCAAGTGGAAGAGGGATACAAAGGAATTTTGTAAACTGCATATTTTTATTATGGATTTGGCCTGAGTCTAAAACCCAATGCTAATAGGAAATGTGTTCTTTTCTCCTACGATAAAAGAGCTCTGTTAAATTTACCATTCTGCCATGATGACCAAAGACTATCAATGAGCAAGTCAGTATGATAACATGGTGTGGATAGAGGCTAAATGTTGAATGTGAAATAATTAGTGCAGCTTAAGTTGACTTCTGTACCATGGCAACTAACACGGGAATGAAGTTGCTCTAGATGAAAATTCTAGTTGAACCATTGTGATTTTTTTTTCCCTTTTTGGATGTTTTTATATAGATTGTGTGATAAAATTACAGAAAAAAAATTAGCATCTTATATTGCAAGAGATGATATATTTCACCCATTGCAAAATCTTTAGCGAGTATTGTACCTTATGAACCATTCATTGTGGAACTCCCTAACCCTTCATTTTTATATGTTTGATGTTTCCACAGTGCATCATTATGTAATTGCATTTTTGGGAATCAACTACATTAATTTCAAGTCAATTTTCATGAAAAGCGGTTCACAAGCACCCATCTCTCATTAGCATGAATGGTCCACTTGGCATTCGTTTCATCCAGGTGACAAACTTTTGCTTAAGCACCCTTAACCATGTAGTATTCCCTACAATTAGATTTTCTTAGCTTGCTATCCCATTTGCAGAACCTTCAGCAAGTGTCTAATGAACTATTCATTGTGGAGATAATTTTTCAGGAATTAACTGCACTAATTTTGAATCAATCTTCTTGATGCATGATGAGTGGTGGTTTAGAAGAACCCATCTCTCATGAGGATGAATGGTCCACTTGGCAATCATTTAATTAGGTGATGCCTGTATGGATACAACACCGAGACTATTTGGGAGCTCACCCACCCATGTTCTGCTTTGCTTAACAGTGCTCAACCATGTTGTCTCCCCTATAATTAGGCCTACTTAGCTGCCTCATTCATGTCGTGGAAGTTCAAATTTATGTTTATCTAGGATTCTAGAGTCAGAGTGACCAAATTTCAACACAGTAAGATATGCAAGATATGGATAGTTCAAAGGACTTGGCGTGTTGATTTAGGGGAGTTTGCAATTTGATCTCAATGAAGTGTGTAACATTCCTTGGGAACCTTTGCAGGAACATGTTACTGAGAGCTATGCCATATGGAAACTTCGGAAGAATAAATCTTCTTGATTATTCATGAAATAATTCCAACAACTGTTGCTTGACTTTATACCTCGTACATTAGTCCTTGTTAGCAGATTTTAAGACCCAAAATTTTTTCCATCTGAAGAAATGGCAGAGAGAGACATGATGGCAGCAGAGCATCATTCTCATTTTTCTAATTCTGCACCTTAAGCATATCCTAGTATTTGTAGGTGTGGTTCAATTTTAGTTTGGCATCTTTAGTTATTTTGACACTTGGTATACTAGGGGGCTTACTTGTTTATCTTTATTTGAGATGACTAAATGGTTCAGTGCAATGATACACAGAACCATCAGAGACATGACATACGTTATACGAGAAGAAACATTGTGATAATACGGATTAATATACATGCACATTGACAATGAAAGTAATGAAATATTTTTAATTTGTGTCAAATTATGTGAATCTGAAATCAGAATTCGGTTCTAAACTTATTTATTAAGATTCTATAATGTATATGATGAATACCTTATCAATGTTATCATATGAATATTTGAAATTTTCTATATTTTTAAAATTTCCGGTTTTTTAATGGCCGTCTCCTAAAAAATGGTCTCCCAAAAAATCCATCCTAGAAATGTGTACCCCCATCCTCTGCCATTCTCATCCCTATCCCAGAAATCTGGTGTAACATGGGAGTTAAAAGAAAAATGCCTCGTAGTAGGATGATTTCTCCGCAGAAGGCAAGTGTTAGTTTAAACTTTGAAGTCCTGTTTCTGTTAGTGCTAAATTTGATTTGTTTCAATGCTTAATTTATTCCACTTTTTATTATTCAATGATGTATAATTATTCCAAAAATTGTGTAACTGGGGCATATTAGTTTTCATTTATTTGAAATTTAAATACCTGTTAAATATGTTTTGGATAGTTTAACTTATATCACCATACCTTTAAACATGGCCTGTCATTCTCTGCTGTCATGGAAACTCGTCTGTTTCCTGCCATTTTCATCCCAAAGAGTTCATGTAACATGGAATCATGGTACCTTTGGCTAGCCTTGGAAAGTAGACAACCAAAAGTGAGCATATGAAATCCACCTATAAAAAGGAAATGTTGGCTATCCTGCATGCAACCAAGAAATTATGACATCACTTGATTGGAAGAAATTTTAGTCTAAGATATGAACGATGACAGCCTGAAGTACCTACTTGAGCCAAGATTGTCATTAGAAGAGAAATAGAAATAGGTGGCTTAAAGGTGATGCTTTGCTTTTGAAATCATATATTAAAAGATGCAGGTTTTTTCGTTTTGCTTGACTGACACATCAGCAGGTATGGCAGATCTCGAGTTAAAGCTGAAATCTGCTCAAGTAAGCAGAGATTTTGCAGGTGCAGCCTTTTGTGCGGTTGTGTGTGGACATTCTACGTTTTGTTACAATCTGCCTCAGCCTCAACATGTCTGATATTTTTGCATTTACTCTCATTCATCTTAAAAATTAAAAAATCAACTCTCTCCAGTTTGTTGGATTCCCTCCTAAACTATGCATCGTATGGATTTGTCCAAATTCATGCGACTTCAATTGCGATAGAAAAGAAGAAAAGGGGCGACAAGAGGTAGGAAAGGCATGCATTTGTGTACAATTGGGGTCTTACGAAATTTCATGCAACCCAAACATCAGCCATATCTTGGATGTAGAAGGGAACGGTGGTGTTCACAGATAATAAGAATGGGTGCCGTGAAAGGAACATGAAATGCACGATGATGGTGAAGTCCAAATACAAACTGTCTTCTTTTGCTTCTTCATTTTGGCCGGTTTCGATGATTATCTTGCTTATGCTTGCATTTACTAAGGTTGAATGATATTATCTTCTCCATTTGTTTGGAATTTAAGTTAATTTTTTATTTATTTAGATTTAAAAAATCAAGTATTAGTTTTTATATATTATTTTGCTAGGTAGCTGTTTCCCTGCTGTCCCCAAAATCCAATTTTTTTTGCCTTCCTTAAAACCTGTTCCCTGACCTTCAAACTCCAGAGAAACATTGCGATAAATGGACAAAACGGTCTGATGTGGCATCACCTTTGTCAATACCATTTGGTTGGAAGACTCTATAAGGAGTGGTAAACTAGCTTATCTATCTTAATATATTAATCTATATATTATATGCTGAGAGATTTCATTTTTGAGGCGTATTTTTTTTCCTTTTTTGAATTTAAAAAATACGCCTCGAAAATGAAATCTCTCAGCGTATAATATATAGATTAATAAAGATAGATAAGCTTGTAGTAGCCGCGGCGTGCGTAACACATTGAATAAATTAATATATTTAGGGTTATGATTAGAGTTAGCATTTAGCATTATTGTTTATATCATGGTTAGGATTAGCATTAAGGTTAGGGTTTGGTTTAGATTTATTATTACGATTAGGGTTAGGGTTTAGTGTTAAGGTTGGGTTTATGGTCATAGTGTGAGAATTATGTTAGGGTTAGGGGTAGAATTATGGTTAGGGTTAGGGTTTGGATTATAATTATAATAGGTTTCAGGTTAGGAATAAGACTTTGGTTAGTGTTAAGGGTAGGGTTGGAATTATAATTAGGGGTAGGGTAAGGATTTATATTTGGTTAGGGCTATGGTTTGGGTTAGGGTTAGGGTCAAGGTTAGGATTAAGGTTAAGATTAGCATTAGGGTTAGGATTTGGTTTACAATTATGATTATGGTGAGGGTTAGGTTTTAGAATTATGATTAGGGTTATAGTTAGTGTTAGGGTTTAGTGTTAAGGTTTAGTCTTATACATTGAATAACTTAATATAATTAGGGTTTTGATTATGGTTAAAATTTAGGGTTACAATTTATATCATAGTTAGGGTTAGCATTAGGGTTAAATTTTATATCATGGTCAGTGGTCAGGGTTAGCATTAGATTTAGGGTTAACTATTTAGGATTAGGGTTTATCATTTAGGTTTATGATTATGGTTAGGGTTAGGGTTTAGGCTTATGGTTAGGGTTATAGTTACAGTTAGGGTTTAGTGTTAAGGCCAGTGTTAGCATTAGGTTTATGGCTAGGTTTAATTTGTCATTATTCAACTTTAATATAAATATATTAAGTTGAAAAAATAAACGCCTTAATATATCTCAGCGTAATTTATATATATTAAATTTAAGATATATATGCTAGTAGCAGTGACAACATAATTACAATTAGAGGTAGAAATATAATTTGGATTGGGTTATCATCATAATTAGGGTTAGGGTTAAAGCTAGGATTAGGATTAGGGTAAGGATTTTAGTTAGGAATAGGGTTAGGGTTATGATTAGATATTGAAATATGGTTAAGGTTAAGGTTAGGGTTAGGATTAAGGTTTTAGATACTATCAGAGATATAATTAGGGTTATGGTTTAGGTTAGGTTTAGGGTTAAGGTTAGGGTTATAGTTAGACATAGACTTAGGGTTAGGATTAGGGTTATGGTTTGGCTTTAGGTTTAAGGTTAGGGTTAGGGTTTGAGTTAGAGTTTGGTTAGGGTTAGGTTTATGGTTAGGATTGGATTAGGGTTAGGGTTTGAGTTAATGTTTTGTAACTATAATTAGGGTTACAATTAACGTTAGGGTTAGGATTAGGATTAGAGTGAGGATTATGATAAGAGGCATAATTAGGATTAGGGCTAGGGTTGCAATTAGAATTAGTGTTAGTTGTAGAATTAGGGTGGGTTAGAAATATTGTTAATGTTAGGGTTAGAGTTAGAGTTAGGGTTAAAATTTGAGTTAGAATGAAGGTTAGGGTTGTAATTAGAATTGGCGTTAGTTATAGATTTAGGGCAATTAAAAAATAGTGGTAGTTTTAGTGTTACAATTAGAATTATAATCTTATCCCTTGTGCTACTTGTAATGCTAATCCAAATTATAACCTTAACAATAATTCTAGCCCTATTCATAATCATACTTATAATAAATACCTTAATTTTAATTGTAACCCTAATTAAAACCTAACCCTAACCCTAAATTAAGCCTAACCCCAACCTAACTTTAATTATAATTAAATACTAATCCTAACACCAGTTAAACCCTTATCCTAATTGAATATAAACCCTAATTGAATTTTAACCCTTATTGTAATTGTAACACTAACCCTAATCCTAGTTGAATTATAACCCCAACTCTAACATAAAAATTACCCTAGAAACCTAACCCTAATTAAACATTAATTGAACCTAACCCTAATTGAATCTTAACCCTTATTAAACCCTGACCCTGATAGTAATTAATCCCCAACCCTAACCCTAACCGTTACTCTAACATTGACCCCAAGAGTCTTAACTTATAACTCCTAACTCTAACCTTAATATAAATATAACCCTAACACTAACTTATAACTCCTAACCCTAAGCCTAATAGATAACTAAACCTCGACCTAACTTTAATCCTAGTTATAACCCTAATTGACCTCTAATTAAATCCTAATTGAAGCTTAATCCTAATTGATCCCTAACCCTAACCCTATCCCTAATTCAACCCTAATCCTAATTAATCCTTAACCCTAACCCTAATTGTCATCCTGATCTATCTTCAATCGCCTAAACCCTCCAAGCTTTATCTTAGAATTTTTATTGAAACCTAACCTAATTTAATCCTAATCCTAATCATATCCATCTCTCTCTATATACATATATATCTCCCTCTCTATATATATACATATGTATCTCCATCTCTCTCTAATATTCATATATATCCTAATTTAATACATTTGTACCTCTCTCTATATATCTCCCTTTCTCTACCTTTATATATAACTTCTTATAGCTTTCTATCCCTCCATAGATCTCCCTCTCTTTGTCTCCCCCTCTTTATATCTCTATTTCTCTCTCCCTCTCTCTCCATATCGATCTTCATCTCTATCTCTATCTTCCTTTCTACCTCTCCCCTATCTCTATCTTCTTACCTCTCCCTGCATATCTCTCAATCTTTCCCCTATATCTTTTCTAATCTCTCTCTCTCTCTCTCCCCCCCTATACATATCCCTCTCTATCTATATCTCAATATCTCTTTCTCACACACACTCCCTATTTCTCCTTCCCTATATTTATCTCTATATTCTCCTAGCCTCTCACACACAAACTCCCTATTTTCCCCTCCCTGTATCTGCCTCTCCCCCCCTCTCCCTCTCTCCCTCTCTATCTCTTTTACTTATCTCTATCACCTCCTTTATCTCTGACTCTTCCCCCTCTATCTCTATCTTCCAATCTCTCCCTCTCCCCCACTCTTTATATCTCATTATCTTTATCTCACTTATTCACTCAATCTCTCCCTCCATCTCTCCTACTCTCTTTATATCCCTCTCGACCTCTCTCTATTTATCACTTCCTATATCTTTGTTTTGCTCTCTCCAACTCCCCCTCTTTCATTGTCTCCCTTTTTTGTCTCTATTTATCCCTTTCCCTCTTTGTCTCTCCTTCAATCTCTCCCTCTATATATTTAAAACCCTATCCCTAACCCTATCAAAATTCAACCTTAATTAAGCTTGATCCCTAATTCTAAGCCTAGCCTATTTAATCTTAACCCTAATTGAACCCAAACCACAATCCAAACCCTAATTGAACTCTAGCCCTAATGCTAAACCCAATATTTATGAGAACCCTAACCCTAACTAAACCTCGACTTAACTTTAATCCTACTTATAACCCTAATTGACCTCTAATTGAATCCTAATTGAAGCTTAATCCTAACTAATCCCTAATCCTAAGCCTATCCCTAATTCAACCCTAATCCTAATTAATACTTAACCCTAACCCTAATTGTCATCCTGATC